>CM040242.1:142018534-142137270 GCA_022545495.1 Chrysanthemum lavandulifolium
CTTATGCAAGCAACTAGATAATTGAACTAAGGGTTTAGTGTGATAAAAATAATGCACTAAAAGTGAGTGCATACAAGGTAGGCTAAGGCGATTTGGGTGTACATTTGGGGGTGGATTGTAAACAATGCTCTTCATTGATATTCCGGAAAACCGAAACATCACGAGAACCGCAAAAAGGATAGGCTCTGAGGGGTTAACTAGGGGTATCGTGTACTAAAGATGAGTACAATGCAAGGGTGTGGGGGAATTACTCAACCGATGTGGAAGAAGTAATTATATTACAGGTATCAAACAAGGGTTATCCTAATGCCTCTTATCATTTAGTTATTCCTAACTACACAAGTGTAGTCTTACTAGCGATCTCGGAATGCATCACAAAACAAGTTCTAGAATCTATAATACTACCAGTTCACACTCTAAGCATTAAAGATGAATGCTTTAATTCCTACAAATCTAAGGGCGATCCTCACATTTTGGGTGGAATTTAAGTGGTAAAGGGTTTTTGTGCTAGTCATATAATTTCCTATCCATGAGACGCTTTATTAAGACTAATGGCCCACTCCTATATGTCATGAAAAATTTTAAATTTGGTGCCAAAATTACCCTAACCGATATTTCTCATGGTTTATTACACAAATGAAATTGGACAAAGCAAATAGTCAAGGATAAGCATAGTTTCAAAGTTCCCGTTTTATTTTCCCTCCCTACACTTAAACTGAACATTGTCCCCAATGTTTCCCAAAAGTATCAAATTTATGATAATGGAAGGTAATAAAAGACGAAAGAAACAAATACTCCCCTGATTAGCTCGGTAGGATCCGTGTGAAGTGGTGGTTACATCTTTCTTCAAGAAGAACATTTGCGTTAAAAGCTCCTTCTCATCTTATGTATTTTCTTCTTGGTAAATTAAACCTGCACACTTGAAGAAAACAAACGAAACCTTCGCGTAAAATCGGCTGTAACAATATATATAAGACTCTACTAAACTAAGATATAATGCTTCTGGAAAATTAAGACTTGGAAAATTCCAAAAATTTATATGTAGCTCAGAAAACGAGAAAAAGTAATAAGCTGTTTCTGCTCCTCCTGACGCCATCAGGTTGCGATCCTGACGCCTTCAGGTTATCCTGACAAAAACTGGTCTGCGATTTTCTGGAAAAAATTCGGAAAAATTTACATCTTTAGAATCTGAAAAAATTTCCTGCAAAACATCCATTATGACTCGATACAAGCATTTGACTCGAACAGACACACATGTATATCTTTTAATTAATTGTAATTCTCGTGTTTACGTTTCTTTTAAAAACGTGTGTAATCCTCCCTACACTTATCCCTTATGTAAGATACCATTATATGTAATTAAGACGAGGTTAAAGACAAAATAAAGCATTTTTACAAATTTAAACATGAGAATAAACAATCAATAAAAGATACACGACACACAAACAAGCAACAATTAAGCATGGGTTGCCTCCCACGAAGCGCTTTTCTTTATTTATGAGTCTTGTAGCTAGACTCGAAGTCGTGCCCCTACGTACTGATATAAGTAAGCTTATCCTTAAGAATGTCATAAGGATCAAACTTATCATTTAAGTTCCTAGTAGTACGTTTGGTTCGATATGCCTTTTCAAATTTCTCTCCATCGGGGTCATAGATCGTTATCCTAATGTGCCACTCTCCATTACCATCACTAGGCGGTCTATCCCAATCCCACCTATGCTTGGGCTTATCGCTCTCAACTTTCCACCTATTCATGACAAGGTTGACGGGCAAGCTTCCTAGGAACTCGGTCATCTTCCTAAATACTAAGGCGTCCTCGAACGGGTTCACTTCCATATCCCTAGCCAATTCTTTTTCATGGAAAGTTGCTTTACTAGCAAAGGCTTCATCTAGATAAAAAGGCCGTTGGGGACCTATGAAGTTCTTATCAATCCAAGGTCCATATCTAGATTATGCTCTATCCAACCTAATCTCGTGTGGGATTTCCTCTTCTTTATAGTAGGTATGCTTTTTGACATCGTAAATTGACCTAGCACTCCCTTCTCCTACCACTATTTTGGACATCTTACAATCAATTATGGCACTAGCGGTAGCTAAGAATCCTCTTCCTACAAGCAATGGGCATGTCGGGTCCTTATTCATGTCTAGCACATGGAAATCCGCTAAAAGAGTCAATTCTCCTACGTGTACTAGCATGTCTTTTATTATCCCTACCGGATATGCAATACTACCGTCCGCTAGACCTAAGATGGTTTCCGTTGGTTCTATCTTACCTAAGTTAAGGCGTCTATGGAGGGACAACGGAACAAGATTGATGCATGATCCTAAGTCGGCTAGAGCATCCAGAGGTTTGGAAGTTCCAAGCCTACACGGAAGAGTGAATAGCCCGGGATCGTCTAATTTCTTAGGTAAATTATTTCGCACAAAATCGGACCCATGTTTTCCAAGTTTAAGTTCTAGCTCATATTTTTCTTTTGAAGAATTAAAATAAGGTGCATGAGCTAAGACTTCAAGAACCTTTTTTTCTTGATGGAGTTCCTTGTACTCCTCTTCTAGATTAGGTTTGGGTTCTTGGTTGACGGTTTCTCAAGGTAGGTTTACCAATGGTGCGCGGCCTTGGTACTTCATTTTGGATTACTTGGAAACCCTTGTGATGCGTTTACCGAGGGAACCATTGGGTGTGAGGGGCATGGATGCACATTCTCGAGTGTCGTGGGAACCACTACACAATTCACAGGTAGAAGTGATTTTGTTCATTTGTTGTGAAGACTTAGGATTTTCGTAGGAGCTCATTAGGAAATTTAACTTGATCTTCAAGCTCGAGCATCCTACGGTCGGAGGTTGTGAGTCAAGGGAAGGCAGGAGATGCCTTTAGGTTTTGGGCAACTCACGAGGGTCATTCTGAACGGTTCTGTCATAGAGATCAAGGTCCTCTATATACCCCACGATTCTTCCGCGGTGAGATCACTAAGTTTTCCACCGGCCGCTTGGTCAATGGATCGCTTAGTGGGAATTGACATGATCGTAGAGATTTGGACTTGAAGCCAAAGATCAATTGTCGTGATGAGGGACTCTATGGAGTAAGTCCTTGATCGAGTCCATGCTTCGTACACAGATTCACTTGACGTTGTTGAAAAATCAAGAAATCATTCCTAAGCTTGGTAGTTCTCCCGGGTGGGAAAAATTGAGCAAGGAAACGAGAGGTGAGATCATCCCAACTTGAGATGGAGCCGGCGGGAAGTCGCTCAAGCCAATTACTAGCTTGGTCCCATAGAGAGAATTGGAAGAGACGCAGACGTGTGGTCTCCTGAGTAGTTGCATCGAGGTCGATGGAATCGACAATTTTAAGGAAATCCTTAAGATGCTGATTAGGATCTTCGGAACGAAGTCCATGGAATTCACATCCGTTTTGCACCAACCGGATCGTGTCGGATCGAAGGGTCGTAGTTTGGGCTTGGTAAGGAAGCTCAATGGTGTTCCTATAGCCTAGGTGGCTTGGTCTCGAGTATTCACCAAGAGTACGGCCTCTTGGCGGGTCATTTGGTGGTGGGTTGATGAGTGGTGGTTGGTTATCACCTTCCATGATGAAAAGTGATGGGATTACCAACAAAGGTCACGAAGAAGGGGGATAGACTACGAGGAAGCTAAAAATGGGAAAAAAAACTTACTTGATAGGAATCAAGCAAGGAAACCTAAACGAGGTGGACTCCTAACTAGCTATTCTATTCCCCGGCAGCGGCGCTAAAAACTTGATACGCTTACACAGCACGTTCGGGGTCAAAGGAACTTCCTTTTTGTCGAGCAAGTTTTTCAACACCCTAGGCAGTGAACCTAATCGTTGTAGTGTAGTATTAGGGTAAGCCACAGGAATTGATATCGTTCTCTAGGAGAATAGGAATGCTAGTGAGAAGTTACTACGCTAAGGTTGGGGTTGAGGAAGATTATTTTTTATCTTTTTATGTTTTTTAGGAAATGGAAAGGTACGAATCTCGAGGTTTGGATTTGGGGGTTGGTATTTCTACCGATTACTTCTACTTATCTAATTATCTAATCTAAGGTAGTGTAGTCTATGTCTATTGTTGTGTGCTCGTATGATGATTAAAAATGTATTTGCCTAGGCTTTATTACTCCCTAGTTATCTCCTATTGGTGGTTGAATTGTCACGTCCTTATTCTTAATCGCGTTGTGTCTCTAAGGTCGTAGGGTATGCGTTTATCCCTAACTCTCTGAAACTACCAAAGGTTAATGACTACAAAATCTCTAGGATTTATAAACTTAACACTAAGATATTCTTTGGATGTTATAGCCTACAATTACTCTAGGTGATTATAAACTAAGGTTCAACAAAGATTATCAAGCATTAACAACACAACGACATGACCTATCGCAATTACTAGGTTAATCACACTAAGATAAGAGACAACAATCAATATTCCAATAACTAAGTTCATATTACCTAAGCAAACACACAAATAAATTAGCCGGACATGGGGAACATGCAAGCATACACACAATCAATTGAAGACATAATTGAATTAATGAATTAAAACACTTATCTTGATGTAAGATAGGGTATGGAACCCTAAAATACTGTACAAGACACCCTTGGTTCGGTTTAGGTTTTTACTCCACAAAACTACACACTGAAAACTAAAAAATTTGGTTTCTATATATAAGGTTACAACTGCGACGGCGTCACCCTTTAGTTTGTGACGCCGTCGGGGTCACCGTCATTAGGGTTTGTCTTGGCCACCGTTATCTTGTGACGTCGTCACCTTTAACATTTTCTTTTAGATGTTGATATTTTAATTGCAAAGCAAGATGCTCAACTTCCAATTTATAAAAGCTGCTTTCACCAGTTATCATGATCATCCTGCTCAACTTTCTCATGCAATTTAGAGTTAGTTTTCTCAAGCTCAATGACACGATCATGGGAGACTTTCGAGCAACAGATAATTCATGAAATTGAGATGCATTAATTGAACAATTCGTGGCGATGTAAAACACATCTTGAGTGATACATTCGTAAATCGATTCTCATTTAAGGTATGCAAGTTCTTCCTCTCAATCTCATTATATTTTAATTCTCGCTCATAGTCATTGACCTCAACTATCATTGCATCAAATTCCTTTTCCATTTCTTTAATATCTAAATCCATCCCCTTTTTAAGACTCTCAAATTGACCTTTTAATTGTTTAAAGAAAGGCATGACCTCGGTTAAATAGCATTCTTTAGTTTGCTCAAACCCTCTCCCTTCGCTATCCCGTGGGTGTGATCCTTTTCTTACATGTCTTCTCAAAGTCAACAAATAGTTGATAAACAACATCAGGTGATTAAGGTCTTGCTCTTAGTGGGAATAGATCTAGGAACTAAATGCATTGGTGTATTCGGAGGATACACGATTCTTTGAGGCATTTTCCTAAGGGAGTGTTCGTTTTAACAAGTGCATTAGCCTTTTGCATATCTATGTCCTTTTTCCAAAAAACTTGTTCTGGGGTTAATAGAGTTTGAGGCTTAAACTTGTTCAGGGAAATCCAATTTTCTTTAGTGTAATCATGGGGTTTGAACGTTATGTTTTGCTTTTTACACTAAGGATCTTTTAGCTTCATATTCAGTTTTTCCCTAGTGACTTCATCTAATTTCCTATCTTCCTCAGTGCACTCAGCGCAACTAGGTTTCTGCCTAGGCTTAAGGATTTCCTTACCATCATATATTATCTTCTGAGCTTCTCTAGCCACTTTACCATATTCAGGATCGGGTTCCTTCTTAGGGAATGCTATGCTTATCACGAGAACTCTATGCTTAGTGATCATGTGAGCGATCTGGATGGTATTCCTTGTACGCACAACTTATTTTCAAGCTTGTTTTTCAAAGTTTTAGATTAGAAAAGTCATTCAAAAGTTTTGATTCCTTAGCATTAAATTCTTGTTTAAGCACTTTAACATTATCTTGGAGTTCTTGTTTTTGCTTAACAGTTTTAGAAAGCTTTTCTTGTAAGGAGTTTAACTCTTGTTTTAACACTTCTTCTCTAAAAATACTTTTTCTAATAATTGTACGCATTTGGTCATCCATTTCCTGCTCACGGGTGGTTAACTCAAACTTAGCACGTTGTTCATAAATTGCAACTTGTTCTTTATAGGTATTCAGCTCAGATATAACAGAATCATCAGGGGCACATGGAGTGTATTCATCAAAAACAAAGTCATCATTGACTGCAGAGGATGCATCACTTGGTACAATCTCACTTTCACTTTGTATCACATATTGATCATATGGGACAGTGTTACTATTACCCACATTATCCATATATGATTCATTAGTTACATGTGATTATACTTTGTTATGCATCTCTTGCTCATCAACTTCATCGTATAGTTTTAATACCTCAGAGATGATTGAATCTTTGAAAGGACCAGCCTGTTGTGGTGAAGAGACCTTTGGAGAGACCATTGGTGAAATCCTAGCCATGAAGATGGTTTGGGCAGTTGGTTCATCATCAACATCTGAGTCATATGCATCACAATCAGCTACCTGAAATGCATTAGGATGATTCGACCCATGTCTTGCAATTTGGTTGTTCATCCACATCAAGATCATAGGTCTTGGCATTTCCCTCGGAAGAAACAAAGAATTCCTCTTCATCCAAAATGCTCCATTATCCCGAGCTTGTACCAAGAACATCTTCTCCTTAAAATACTCAAGATTTTGTGGGCGTTTTGGAGACGTGCAGTTTCTCGCAATATGTCCTTCACCACCACAGTTGTAGCACTTGATTGGCTTACCCTGTCCTTGATTTGTATTCCTTCCATTAGCTGCATACCCTCCACCTGCTCCTATATTTCCAAAACCTGCTCCAGCCATCCCTTGTTCATTCCTTCTTCCTTGAACATTTTGCACTACCACCTTGCCATCTCTAATAGTAGCTTGATTATGGGGATTAGATGCAGTTCTGAGGTTGTTGTTGGTATGTGAGGTGGAATTCAGCTTTTAACTAACCATGAGTGACATTTGATTGATGAAGTTTTCCATGAATGTGTTTGGGTCTGGATGCTTGTATGCTGGATCAGGAATGAGCTTGTAAGTACCATTTCCAGTAGGTATGACTTGTGAAGTTTTGGTAGTAATCCCTACATTTGTGTAGAATGCTGTTGAATCATTTGACGAACTTGCTTCTCCCTATTTGGATTTGAACTTATCAAGAATCATTCGTTCAAACATAGCATGTCTCTCATTCTGAAGCAGGAATGCATACAATTGTTCATAGTTAGTATTCTTTAATCCTTTGGTTAGCTTCACAGAAGTGACAAATTTGTGCCATTCGGGATTCATATTGTTCACAAACTTTGAGTTCAGCTGAATATTTGGCATGATCATTTTGATATTCCTCATGTCATTCACAAGCTTGTGGAATCTCACGTAATATTCATAGACACTTTCTTCTGGTTTCATCTTAAAGTGCTCAAATTCATCATACAGTTGTGATTCTCTGTCTTCCTTAGTCAATTCGTAACCTAAGAGAAGCATCTTGACATTATCCCAAACCGCCTTGGCTTCAAGGTGTTGTGATTGATCAACTTGTAGATGTCTTTTGGAAGACCACAAGTATAATGTTTGAAGCCTTGATATCAAGATCATATCTCTTCTTCTCCTTATCACTGAGCTCATCATACGTCTTTGGTCTGTCCAATCCTAAGGTCACTGTACCATCTGCAGTAGTTTCAAGAACATCTCTGGTAGTCTCGATTTGATAAGGTCCTTCATTGTTAGGAATTGAAAATTCCATGTTAAAGAGTCGGTCACCCCAATAATGGTCTAGCATATGTTAGCTCGTAGATTTGTCGTTGTTTACGTTATTTATCAGTTTATTAGTTAGTTATTAGTTTAGTTTAGCGTAGTGTTTCACCGTGGAGGAAGGACGGGTCTTTACCCACTGTATCCCTGATCCACAGGCCGATAGGAGGTCGTTGTGTTTGTAACTATAAATACCCCTTCCATCCATGGAAGGGGTGGTGCTTTTCAATCTAATATTCCATACTTTGTGTAAACCTCTAGCAAGAACACCCTCTCTCTCTCTACTAACTCTCTAACTATGGCAAACATGTATTTTGATCTTCCAAGACCACCCGAATCATCAAACACAATAAAATAACGATCCTACAATTGGTATCAAGAGCCAAGGTTTTTGTGTTGTGCTTGATTTGTGTGGTTCATACATGGTTATTTGTGTTTGTGGTTTAAATCATGTTTCAAACAGTTTTGTATTTTGTTGGTCAAAATAAAATTGGTTTGCCTCATACCGTTTGGTATTTGTGTGGTTCTTATCCTGTCTTTTGGTCCATGTGGTTCATCTATATATCTGATAACAGTTTTTAAGATAATAGTTTTCTTCTTGTCGAAACAGTCCTTTTAAGTCTATTTCGAGATAACGGTTTTATCTGATCAGATTCTTAACTGTCAAAATGGGTCATTTGTGAAGTTTGTCATGTTTTTCTGGGTTTATCATGAAGGTGGTCGAAAAATGGTCGGAAAACTCGCCTTAATATCAAGCTAGCGACTTGTCCTCTTAAATGTCCAGATTCACTGTATTGCAGTAGCGACTTGTGCTTAAACATAGCGACTTGCTTTTGAGCATAGCGACTTAAAAAATGACCTTAAAGACCTAGCGACTTGTTATTTAACAAGTCGTAGCGAGTTAGATTAGCAAGTTGGCTTAGCGACTTGGCTAGCGAGTTGGCTTAGCGAGTTGGCTTAGCGACTTGGCTTAGCGACTTGACTCAAGACCATTGTCACTAGCGACTTGACTTAAAGATGGCTAGCGACTTGACTCAACTTAGGCTAGCGACTTTGACAGAAAGAAGGATGAAGAAGAAACGACCTCTAGACCAAAGCAACTTGTTTCCTATGACCATAACTCATGACCTCTGTTATCAAACTTCATCAGTCAAATGGATTCAAACCAAAAACCGACTCCAAACATAAATTAAAACCAAACATCTACCACTACATCTAATCTCATCTCAGAATATTTTTTATTATTCGAATTATACAAGTTACAATATTCGAATGTAATAATGAATCTCAGTTTGTGTCAAGGCTCATTTTTATGATCTCTTCGATGCATAACACTTGACTTACAACATCACGCATCCGCTTCCAATCTATTCTTACCAATCTCGCTTTTCAAGATTTCGTGGTACTCTAAAGTATCATCAAGACCATAGGTCTAAAGCACGAATATGAAAATCATCATAGATATAAATGCTTTAATTTTATCCGAAATTATTGAAGAAAGACTTAAACCATCAAAGGCTTCATCATTCCTTCATATTCGGTGAAAAGAAATTCGATTACACATGTAATAGCTCTTTCCAAAACCATGTACGAAATCTGAAACGATGTTAACAATTGATGTTAACTCGCTTTCATTTGTTCGTTTAATTAAAACTTAACCATACGTTGTAATCGTTAAGTATACCTACCTTAAACCTTTGGTTTGATCTCAAAGACGGTCTCAATGGTCCATGCCATCCCTGTGGCCTCGATAATGACAATTCAAAAGGAGCTCAAACCATCTCTGTGGTGATGTGCTCTTGAGTATAGGTGGTTAATTCATATGTTTGATTAGAAGCTGAATAAAAGGGTCGAATGGTTTTGTTGGAAGCATAAAGTTTGAGAGTTTGTTTAAGATTAGTTATCAGCTTCGATTTGTGGTAAGAATAATATGGGAGGCGGATTTACTTGAGCTGAGGAGTTTTAGGGTTTGGTGACAGGAGAGTCACAGAGATGGGGGCGCAGGAGTTTGTTATGTGAGTAGGTTTAGGGCAAGTGAGAGTTTAGAGTGTTTTTATACTCCCCGATAAGTTAGGGTAAGCTTGATAAGGATCCGGTTTTATTCCTACTTCTTGGGCCGTGATATGAATAGGTGGGCCAGAATTCTGTCGTGAAGTCATTGGGCTATAACGTTACAAAATAATTAAGTTTTGTAAACTCTATCCGAATTGTAGTATCTAACATCTAGTGAAGATTATTTTCGTGAAGCTTTTAATTAAGACGTGGAATCAGAATTTGTGTCTTATACATTCTATCCGGACTGAAGATGTGGAATCAGTAATGTAGAGTGAATTTGCTTGATTTTGGACTTGTAATGATTTTGATATGAATCGGGTGTTACTCATATTGACTATGAGCTTAACAGTTTATTTGTGTTTCAAAGGGGACTTGATATTGAAAAGAAACTTGGAAGATATTCGGGTTAGATCAAAATTCGGATTGAATCTTCATGGACCGTGTCTAGACTATTACATGTCGCCAAACTTGAGCCATTCACATGCGGGTTGGATGGGCTTTTCAAGTTTTGGATTTTATGAAGTTTGGTTAATATGAGATTTGATTGGTTATGAGATTTGTCGATGAGATTTGATGTTAAGACTGGTTAAATTATGAGAGTTATGTTGCTGATAAGAGCTGTAATGATGGGGTTTTGGCGCTTTGGTATATACACTCTCACGGAGGATAATATGTCACGGCTTGAATTGATAATTGAACAAGGTTGACTAATGAGCTGTTTGTCTTCGATATTTCTTATTTGGATTTGAAGTGAGATTTTCCAGGCGCGTTCACTTATTTCGTCTTCTTTCTTTCTACCGTTTCGCGAAGATGACTTGTTTGGGCATTTATAGAGTGTGATAAAGACTTGGCTATTTAGTTTCGTTTGTGATTCTTTCTCGCTTAACCCACAACGTAATTATCACTTCGGTGTCTCACGCAGTTGAGGATATGTCAAGAGGTTTTGTACATTGGGTACACCGTTTCGTTTTCACAAGGATTAGTACAAGGTTAAGTAACGAATCTGGGGAATTCTACTTCATGATCAAGTTTGGTATATCGAGTTTACTTCTCCATGTGGTCACTACAATAGCCGACAGATTGAGTGAATGATGTGTTTACCAAAGTGTTGTTTGGATGGTTGATGATGTTGATGATGTTGGATGATGAACCACTGATGAACCACTGCATGTTCCCCTAAAAGAGATATTCACCGAAACCAAAATTGTCATAACACATTCAAGCTGACATTGTTAACGGTTTTGTCTTGATCTTGTAAAATCCCACGAAAGAACCTATTTCTCGGTTTAAATCATAGACCTGTAAAATCCTGTGACAATGGAAACATCCTGGTAATTGTAAAGTGTGCATTTCCGGAACTATCATACGGTTTATTCTTGGTTTTGTAAAATCCCGCGAAAGAAACTATTTCTCGGTTTAAACCATAGAGTTGTAAAATCCCGTATTGATGGAACCATCCCGGAGAAAGGAAAGTGTATTTCGGGATCTCATTTGATGTTGGTGCTACGGTTTCGCTCAAAAGGGATAAAAGGGTGTACTTCATGAATTGGATGTGTGTTTGGATATTCGTCATGGCGGTTTGGTTACTTCAAAGTTTTACGGGGTTATGCTCATTAAGCCATGGTCGGGATGAAACCATTATCATAGTTCGTTTAAATGTCAAAGAAGGCTAGATTTGAGCTTTTAATCAGAAGATGTGACAACGAAGTTTATTCACTATGACTTATTTGAGGTTGAAGTGAATTATCACGGGCAAGTGTACTTAGTATCTGAAGGCATCGGGGATGGATGGATGAAGATTCTTCATGATCCTTGTTCGAGCTTATTATCAAAAAATGAAGACTTGGAAATCTAGTTATTGTTGGGTGGCTTTTACTTTTTCTTTTACCACTTGGGGGAATTGGGCTCTTACCACCACAAAATAACTATCACTTAAAGGAGTTACATTGTAGTGCTCAGTGTCACATTCAATTGTGGATTTTCAAGAGGTAATGTACGTCTATTACTTGATGGTTGGTTGGTTGAAGAGTATAGAGTACATAGAAAGTACTTAGAGATGCTAATGGAAATCGGCACCGCTCTTTGTTACACATGTGCAAGTTTAAGTCACGAGTTCGGGATAGTTTACTTCAGGGTCAAATTCATCATATTGGGTTTTCTCCATCAGCTGTCACAACAAAGAGCCTACTGAATGATAATGGTGGTTGATTACATGTTTTGCTAAGAGAGATGAAAAGAGAGAGATTATGACGTCTGATCAGATCAGTTCAGGCCTCGTTCTCCAAAGAAAAGAAATGTGTACGTTTTAGTGCGCATTATCTTCAAAAGAAGAGAAATCTTCTTATGACATATGAACACAACAGTTCATGCCTCGTTCCTCAAAGAAAAGAAAAGTGTACGCTTCAGTGCGCTTTATCTTCTAAAGAAGAGAAATCTTCTCACTAATGACCATTCTCATCAACATGCTTCACACTTTTCCATGCGCTTGGTCATCAAGTGAACCGGCTCTGTTGATTGTTTTCCGATTCCACTTTCTCAACTATAATGACGATGGCGACATCCTGTGCTAGTTTTGCGGAGGAGAAGTGTGAATAGACTACATTTGGATAATGTTCACTTATTTAATCAAGAATGGCATCTCCGTATGCAATTCTTGAGGGGGAGAAGAAGTGTGAATTTTTTGCATTGTTGATTGATATTAGAGAATATAAATGGTCATACGGCTCTAAACTCATGTAAGAACCGAGCTTCTTCTTATCGGGTCATCTTCACATGGAGTTTTTCTCTTCTAAGAGCCGTTGGTTGACATCTTCACTCGGATTGATGAGTTTATCGACAAAGTGCTTCCGGTTAATGCTTCACGATACATCAACATGATGATTCCGAACAATCTCTGTTCTTGTTTGATGTGATTGGTAGTTTGGTGTTACCATCTTGTGTGTTCGTTGCGGCCCGATTGTCGATTTCCTTGATGAACATCTTTCGATCTTGTTTGATTGGGAGGGATTTTAGTTAAGGGGATTTGCAAGATGTAAGTTAATTGGGATGCTTTTTGGTGGGATGCTTTTTGGTGTGAGTTGAAGATGTTAACTATCTATTCCCCAACTGAACAATCTCGAAGAAGGTCGAGTCTATAGTCTGTTCTACATTTTCTATTGCATGTTAGAAGACTAAAGACAAGTTGCATTTGATTATCCAAAGACTTCTTCTTATTCTGGGCATTTATCGAACAGATTGTCAGTTTAGGGGAGAGCACTAATTGGGGAGTTTGAAATGCCAAATTTAATCCCCAATTAGACTTGCTCACATTATTCAGCATGTTGATTCTCACAAAGACTTCAAGCTATCTTCTCATAAAATTTCAAGTATTTGGGCATTCAAAGAGTTGCTAATTCTAAAGTATCAAAACCAGAAAGGAGGAAGAAGACACACATCTAAACACAAAGCGAGTAAACTTGATGAACTTAATACTTCTAAGTAACTGAAGATATCCCGGGAAGACAAATGTTATTACCGCAGAGAAACTCAAGGTTTGACTCATGGCGAGTAAACTTGATGAGCTCAATACTTCTAAGTGATTGAAGATATCCCGGGAAAACAAATGTCATGACCGCAGAGAAACTCAAGGTTTTACTCATCAAGGCTTTTAGTGTTAGTATTTCAACCACGTGGGAAGTGATGTTAGAAAGTTTCAAGATAAAAGAGGTACACTAGTGTGTGGTGATTTCGATGGTATCGCAATGATCGGGGAGAGAGTGTGTACATTGGGGCGCCACTATTTCACTTGAGGGCTTAATCGGTGATTCGAAATATAATCACTTATTCCGAGTTGACATCCGCAGATTGTCATCCCGGAGATAATTAGTGACTTGGCCTCGCTTCTTCAATGTTATCGCTATTCCTTCCTTGGGTATTGGTATACTTGGATACTTGAGCTTCATACACGATCATCAAGGAAGAAAAATGTGAACATGGGAGGTGTTTTCATTCCCTCATGATGTGTATTCGGAGAGCTCTTGGGTATTGGTGTACTGGGTTCTTGAGCTTCATACACGATCATCCGGAAGAAAATGTGAACATTGGAAGGTGTTTTCATTCCCTCATGATGTGTGTTCGGGAGAGTTCTTGAGCATTATACAAAGAAACCGATCGCATCAATTCAACTACTTGGGGAATTGTTCTCTTGACACCTTTTGGAATGGATTGCTTCGGACTTCAGTGGAAAAGGAATTTGAGAAGATTATTTAAGTGTGGGATGAAACGTTGTTGTTCTTCTATTGGATGATATAACCCAACGGAGAACCTCGCTTATCGCTCTTAAATGGAGCAATGGATTTATGATTATGGTGTGCTTCTTCGCACCGCTAAGGCAAGCTTGAAATAGAGCTTGAATCTTCGCTAAAGGTTTTTCGGTTTGGGGAAGCGCCAAAGTCTCACTTTCGATGGTTTAATTTCTTTCTTCAATGCAAGAGCCTCGGAAGCTTTGGTGGTGAAAGTTTTAGGGATGGTGACTTATCTTCTACAACGGGTCGCTCGATATCTATATCTCGGTACTCGTATCATCATCTTCTTAAACTATATCATCTATTCTATCTTTGTATATATTTATCGTGAAAACAAAATACAAAAATATAAAACCAACAAAAGAAAATAGAAAAATATAAAACCTTCAAAACCCATAAAAATCGAAAATTTCAAAAATACCAAAAATATGTTTTCCAAGACATGTCTTACGTATCGATAACATCTACGGTCTTAGAAATGTCATTCAATAATGGCACGGGACCATAGATGAAGTTCGAGCAGGAGGTGTAAATATTCTTTTCAAAACATGTCACATATCAAATGGCTTACGCTATTTCGATCAGTAACCCGTGCTTCAAAAAAATGGCTTGCGCTTATTTCGATCAGAACCCGTGCTTAAACTATGGCTTGCTATTATTTCGATAGCAACCCGTTCTTTAAAGGAAGGAAAGTGTTGCGCTAAATCTATTTTCAAAATATTTCGTGCACTTATCCTAAAACAAAACAAGGAAAGCATGTCGTCAAAAGACTCTGTTCCTACACAAATGTTTTTCCGCTAAAATTCTTCGAGAAAAATATTTGTTGTGTTTTCAAAATGGTGGTAAATGAGTTGCTTTAATCAATCGACTTGTAGTTTTTATAATTTGCAAAACTCAATCAATGACTTCAAAGACTTTTAAAATCTTTTATAAAATGAGTCATGGATTGAGGGGATAATGTTTTTCAAATCTACATCATCTAACGGGCTTTCTTAATTATCCTAATATGCTTAATTAAAAATGATGTTAACCTATGTTGAAGGACTAGGTACCTAGGATATGATTGCTAGGATTAGATGATTAGAGTTTGATGAACACATTATTCCCATACATTTATATGATCTGATTGACTTGTTGCATTGACTTTTATTAGTCGATTGTTGTTTGGGTGATGTCGACCACCATATATTTTTATGTGTGTTTAC
The DNA here is from genome assembly GCA_022545495.1 of Chrysanthemum lavandulifolium. Taxonomy (NCBI): domain Eukaryota; kingdom Viridiplantae; phylum Streptophyta; class Magnoliopsida; order Asterales; family Asteraceae; genus Chrysanthemum; species Chrysanthemum lavandulifolium. The sequence continues at coordinate 142,033,870 of CM040242.1, forward strand.
TTATGTATGCAGATATCATGGATATAAGAATGTTCCCGATCCGGATCCCACAATTGAAGATGATTGGATGTCGAAAGGAAAGGGTAACTATATCTTGGGTTGACAAATGAAGAAACGGAGCTTAATTGGACTTCTATGGAGAGTTGGCATAAATGCAACGTAAGAGGTCTCACTGCATCTGCAGATGGTTTTCTTCTAAGTGATTGAAGAAACGGAACTTAATTTGACCTCAGTTGGCATTCAAAATGCAACGTAAGACGGAGTCTCACTGCATCAGCAGAGGGTTTTTCTTCCAAACCCTACAACAACAACAACGGAAGCTTCTCAACCACCTAACGTATCTTTGTGCAGGATACCATTTTTAAACAATTTTGAATAATTTGATTAAATTGTTTTGAAAATGGAAAATATTGTTTTGAAAATATATGGACTAAATTTTGAAAATCACCGGACTTTTTCTATCAAAACCTAAGTCACTCAATTATTGACTTCTGTCATGGATTGAGGGGGAGAGTGATTTAAAATAAAATATTTTCAAACGATATTTCTTCACAAAAAGTTCCGCTTTGTACTATATAAGTGGTGATCTAAAGATTTAATGTTATGTCATGGTATGATTTTTTCTTTAGAATCAAGGTCTTTCAAAATGAAATTTTTTCTGTTCTTGTTTGATTGTGAAATTGTTTTATTTTACTAAAAGATCTCTTAAAAACTATCATACCTGACACTAACAATCTTTAATGTCTGAAATTGGTCCTTATCTGTCATTTTTCAAAATTGAATCTTGCCACGTCTTTCCCCAAAATTTTCTAAAGTATTTAAATCAGTTGGGATCACAAATCTCAAATGGTTTGAAATCTTTGATCGGGTGAGATATCGTGATTTAAATCTCAAATATGTTTTAATGGAGTTGGTTTTAGTCCTTCAAAGGCACTCCTGCCTCCATGTGCCAAACGATTTCAATATACATAATGCACATGTTGAGGAGGAGGATTTATCCAAAAAACCAGATGAGTATTTAAACAAGGCCACATTTTCTCCCATGTTTTCTAAACCTAATTAAATCACTTGGGATCCAAAATCTCAAAGGGTTTGATATTTTTGATCGGGGGAGAATTTGTGATTTTAATAATGAAATTTGATAAAAGTTGATCGTTTTGATTCGCCAGCAGTCGCTTCTCATATGTGCTAAACGCTTTAATGGAGTTGGTTTTAGTCCTTCAAAGGCACTCCCGCCTCCATGTGCCAAACGATTTCAATATACATAATGCACATGTTGAGGAGGAGGATTTATCCAAAAACCGTATGAGTATTTAAACAAGGCCACATTTTCTCCCATGTTTTCTAAACCTAATTAAATCACTTGGGATCCAAAATCTCAAAGGGTTTGATATTTTGATCGGGGAGAATTTGTGATTTTAATAATGAAATTTGATAAAAGTTGATCGCTTTGATTCGGTTGTGCAGTCGCTCTCTCATATGTGCTAAACGCTTTCGAATCTCGAAGCATATATTGAGGGGGAGCATTTTAAAAGAAAAGAAACTATCGAGGTGCAAATGCTTTTATGTTTTAACATAAAGTACCTTGATTGAGTTTTAAATGGTTTCTTAATGGCTTGTGTGATCGTGGATGTGCCTCAAAAGAACTCTTGCCTCTATGTGATAAAATGATTTCAAATATCCTATGCACATATTGAGGGGGAGAATTTTACCAAAGAAATTTAAATGGCTTTTTCTAAGGAAATTGTGATCAAGAAATTATTTCAAAGAAATTATTTCAAAGAACTCTTGCCTCCATGTGCCAAACAATTTCTAAATCATATGCACATGTTGAGGGGGAGGATTTCTAAATGATCAAAACTATTAAGGTACAAAATGCTTTGATCTCGTATCACAAGTACCTTGATTGGTTTTCCAAATGATTTTTCAATTGGTTTCATGAAGGAAAGAACAATACCAAAAGACCGACCAATTTACTTTATGCATGGTGTTATACGGATGGTTAGGTTAGGTATTTGTTCCCACGATCCGCTGAACCGGAGGGATCTACCGAGGACAATCCACTAGATAGTGTAGAGTCCTTAGGTATATTGAAAAAGGAGAAAATGAGAATATGGGAAGAGTGCGATCGAGACAGAGCTAGTAATCGGAATAAACCCAACAAGGTTCTAGTTATGAAGTCTCGGTAAGCAATCAAGGGTTGAAGAATGAAAAGAAATGAATATGAAAAGGGTGAAAAGAAATAGCCTCCAATAATTCAACCTTAGGCGTAATCCGGTTCAATACATATGCTACTAGTGTTTACTAAGGTAACACCGTATTGAAGACAAGACGTCATGAACCCAAAGGACGATCGCACTAAACTTCCCAAGCCACTCAACTTCCTCTTAAAAGGGCTTGTTTCATTCTCACGGGAACCGACATAATCTATCGACTTTCTCTTAGAGATTGTTGATATTGAAGAAGGAGACCTCTCCCTAGTCTCCCAAGACGAAACCAAATATGCACAATTGAGTCTAGAGCCAAGAGATCATCCACAATATCTCGTTAGGACACTAAATTCTTGAAGACTTGCTTTTCACACAATGTGGAAAGTAAGAATATATTAAGAGTCCCACGATTATCCTTGTGGTATTGCCGTAACATCCGAGTGATATGTAAAATATTCACAATGAAGATGGAAATCCTTCTAGAGCCAACATCAAACAAGCTCTTGGTGGGTGACATGTGAGATCTTCTCGTAAGATCAAGCTTGTGACAACCGGATAGAAACGATGGGAGATTCATTCTTGAATCAACCTTGGTCCAGAATGGAATTGACGAATACTTTTGGAAAACCGTTCGATGTGCAAACCTTCTTTTCTAGCACGTCGAATGTGTATTCATTTCAAATTCAAAAGTATCTCGATTGAAAAATACTTTTAGAAAACCGCTCGATGTGCGAATCTCTTCTTTTCGCTAGCACGTCGAATGTGTACTCATTCTCTTATACAAAAGTATTTTGATTGAAAATTGATCTTTCTCATAAAACCTTCGTCAGATTGCAAAACTCTTTCTTCAAGCAATACGCGATTGTTTTCAAATCATTTTCATCAATCGGTGAATCTCAATTACCGGTTCACTCACTCCGTGTTGTCTTCTTTGAGACGTTCGGTTTGAGAACAATAGAGCAAACCGCGAAACCCCGTCAAGGAGATTCTTAGGAATCCTACCGATCACAAAGCGGTACTTGTATCGATCAACGGGAACCGTGGGCGTGTACCTCAATTCAATGAATGTGATCAAAGGCACTTTCGTGTGTTTATTGCTAACTGTTGTTTGCGGTACACTTGGATGGTTGCAATGATCGTAATTGAGGAGTCATTCCAAAGCCGCATGCTCACAACATCCACACTTAATTTGAAGAAATCATGACCGGTGCATATCTACGTAACTCGCTCGATATTTCTATACTATGCTTCGCTACTGCCGCAAATATCGTGAACCGATAAGGCTTCCGCTACTCGATGGAAAGATGTCATGATTCAAAAGTGTGAGCATGTCGGTCCGAAAGTCACAACTTCACATGATGGTAACATAATAAAGGGTGATCCAGAGATTTAATGTGGTGATGATCTCAAGAAAGCTCAAGATCATCAAAGATGTGGATCGCTTAAAGGCCTCCACCGAAAATACAAATCAATGCGGACTTTGAAGATTCGCTACTAATGCACAAAGATTGCGAAATGAAGAATTCAAGTCTCACGAGCTCAAGAACGAAGTCAAAGATAGAATGCTAGGAAGCAAAATGTATTTCATGGGGTGACCTCCTTTAGGGAGATTGTTAGAATTGAAAATTCCATGTTAAAGAGTCGGTTACCCCAATAATGGTCTAGCATATGTTAGCTCGTAGATTTGTCGTTGTTTACGTTATTTATCGCTTTATTAGTTAGTTATTAGTTTAGTTTAGCGTAGTGTTTCACCGTGGAGGAAGGACGGGTCTTTACCCACTGTATCCCTGATCCACAGGCCAATAGGAGGTCGTTGTGTTTGTAACTATAAATACCCCTTCCATCCATGGAAGGGGTGGTGCTTTTCAATCTAATATTCCATACTTTGTGTAAACCTCTAGCAAGAACACCCTCTCTCTCTCTACTAACTCTCTAACTATGGCAAACATGTATTTTGATCTTCCAAGACCACCCGAATCATCAAACACAATAAAATAACGATCCTACATTCATCAATTGACTTGAGAATGTTAACTCCATTTTCCTTTCCCAAGCAATACAACCTAATTCGTTGAGCCCATGAGTCATAATCGCCTACATCAAGCATAGGTGGACGAGTATCTCGATCCACCGCTTGAACGTCCTCGCCACGGTGAGAAACGATAGTAGGTACGTTGTTAGACATGATTACAATTTCTGTGGGATTTTACTATTCTTTGATTAAACCGGGAAATAGATTCTTTCACGGGATTTTACTAAACCAAAAGAACAACCGTAAAAATGTAGCACGAAGAAGTAACAAGTCTCAATAGAAAAGTAGCTAAACAGTCAACTCGAATTGGTATCAATTCGCTAAACAATCAACTCGCTTAAGAGACAAGTCGCTTAAAGAAACAACTCGCTTAAAACCCAAGTCGCATAAAGAGTCAACTCGCTAAATAGCCAAGTCGCATACAGAGACAACTCGCTTAACAACCAAGTCGCATAAACCAACTCGCTGCCCATACAACTCGCTTAATAGCTAAGTCGCTTTAGAACTCAAGTCGCTTAAAGAATCAACTCGCTAAATAGCCAAGTCGCATAAACCAACTCGCTTCCAATAACAAAGCAAATCGCTTCCAAATGACAAAGCAACTCGCTTCGAAGAAACGTTTTACCGTGGCTCAACTCGCTTGGTACAATATTAAAAAACAACCACTTTAACAATCAAAAACAGTCCAACCACGATGATTCAAGCCTTCCAATTCGAAACCTAAGCACATATGATGATCCTAAACACAAAAGTACTATCAAAATTCAAACTTTAACACTAGAAATTGACCAAATGATTCAAACTCTCCTAAACACTTATAACCCCAAAAACCTTATGAAATCCACCAAAACAAAGAGCATGAAAGATGAGTGATCAAACCATGGCTCTGATACCAATTGTAAGATATAGGATTTCACAAACACATCAAACCAAATCCATATGAGGCGTATACAATGTTTTAGAGAGAGAAAGTTCTAGTGAGAGAAAGAGAAGAGAGTTGGGAACTATGTGAAACAAATAAAAATGGTATTGAAGCTCCAACACTCTACCTTGAGAGGTAAAGGGTATTTATAGTGTCTTACAATAAACACCACCTACGGGCTGTGGATCAGGCATACAGTGGGTAAAGACCCGTCCGTCCTCCACGGTGTTACTTAACTAACTACTTATTAACATAACTTGACTACGACTATGAGCTTTCTAACGAATACATATACTTGAGGTGACCGATACTTTAATGACTGGATTTTCTAATTCCTACCAAAAACTCACTCCGTAAACTCAAGATAAGTATCTAAAACACTAACCTCATCAACTTCAGCTTTATGTGGCATTTTTCATGACTCATAGGGGCACTTGTCTTGATTAGAATCCATGTTTCCAAGATCCTTACAAGTATGCTAACTTAAGTCTTAAGTTTTACTTAATCTTGTAACACATGTCCAAACTTTGCTAGCAAGCTTGGTGAGTCACCACCCTTGCACCTCCTCAAGACCATATATAAACCCTCCCCCTCCCCTCTTTGGTCGTTCAACACAAACAAACACAAACACTCTTACAAATTGATTTCTACTTCAAGTTTTATTCAAGAATTAAAGATACAAGTGCTCTACATATCAAATCATTACAAATCTTTGGTGACCCCCTTGAGTTTAAATCCACTTAAGTCATCTAAAGTTTTATCACAAGTCTTGCAAAGTCACAAGACGTCATGGACCCAGTGACGTGTTGCACCTCCCCTCCTAGCTACTCAAGTTCCTATTAAAGGATATTGTTTCATTTCTCACAGAGAACCCTGCATAATCTATCGACCTCTCATTCTGAGATGTGTTGGTATTGAAACAGAAGGCACTATGCTCCAGCCTCTGACCACTAAAACCAAAACTCACTTATCGAGTTTGAGCCATATGAGATTCATCAAACGATCTCTTAGGATACACTGTCCAATATCATACACTTTTGTTTGCCAAAAAGGACACAAGTTGCATAAGTGTCTTTTGTGAGATTTCTGATCTTGCCTCCCATATCATGGTGGTTACTTATGTTTCAAACGGTCTACAGTCGTGAAGTGATACTTCAGTATAGTTCAGCGGCTCACATGTCTTGTTGGTATACTTTGGTATACCTGTGTTAGCCTTCTTGAGGGCCTCCAATTCAGGAACAGCCTTTGTGAGGATTAGAAAAGTATTTTCACACTATGTTGTTAATATTATCGACATTCAAACCTTTAAGAGCTGGAAATCCCACTAAGGAGATTCCCTTCACGAATCGAATCATCACACCCCAAATTACACTGCTTTGCGGAATGGAATTCTCGAGGATTATTGTCATAGCATCACAATCACAAGTTATATTGAACGACCTAAAGTGTCGTTTAGAAAATACATCGTTTGATTTAATAAAATAATCGAGTTTACAAAGTAGGTCCCAAATGTAAATCAACTTGCGGAAATAAGTTTGTACAATTCAAGCGATGTTTTAAAGTATGTAAACCCAAGTGAGACGCGCGTCATCGCGACTCCATGATGTGTCCAAATGCATGCCATGAAGTGAATACCTTAGATACCGAGATAAAACATGCTAAAAGTGTCAACACAAAGGTTGAGTGAGTTCATAGAGTTTGAATTGAAATGTAAAGCCTTTCAAAAATCGTTTATGCAAAGAAAGGCATTGAAAATCCACTCAGCCCAAGTTCCGCCCATACAAAACTTGCAACTTTGTGTTCACAACCCATTGCCAAAGTGTAATGTAGTTTATGTTCAAGCCCACATCGTCAAATGAATTCACAAAATAGTGCCTAACTTAATGTATCAATAGTTACTTGATATAACAAGTATGAGTGTTGATCAAATCGTTCCAAGACCGTTAGTCCATGATTGTACCAAGTACATGAATATACCAAGTCCGTTAGCCCAATGTTATACCAAGACCATTAGCTCAATGAATATACCAAGACCATTAGCTCAATGAATATACCAAGACCATTAGCTCAATGAATATAATATGGAAGTTCTAAGTGTGGCAAAATTGTTACTACGCATGACTACGCATTCAGTTCAGTTAAACATGTAGTTTCAAATAATCATGATAGTTATGAAAGTAATTGAGCATGTATCTCCCCCAAAACATTTATGAAAACAAGTAAAAGCAGGGGCTATGAAAACTCACTTGGTGGAATGATGCGAAGACAAAAGTGAGTACACCGAGATGTAATGTGATACGTTAATCTTGACCTATTGTGAAGGATATGATACGTCATGAGTTGCAATGTAATGTTATGCATGCACTTCAGATGTTATTTATACCATTTACGGGTTTTGAAAATATTACTCGTCATTTAAAAATACTCTTTTGACGTCTTGACCCTTCAAAATGACTTTACATGTTTTACGTCAAAATGTCATCCTATAATGGTTTTATAATGATTTTGGTGAAATTACCACTTTTCGTCGCAAAACAATGTCGTCGGAAAAATCATGAAATTAACAAAAATGGCTTTGGAAAACTAGTCGCAAAAGCGGTGTACGTCGATCGTTAGAGAAACGAACTCGACGGTTTTGGAAAGTTTGTATCGATATCTAAAAGTTTCGATTCGAGAGTTTTCAGTCAAAAGGTCTCGATCATAAAGATATCAAGGGTTAAAGTTAGTGATTTTGCTAATTGTGTGCGAGAAAATGAGTTTCGCCAAGTTTGAACATCTCAGAATAATTTACCATAACTCCGCTTGACAAACGGCTTTTTGTTTTGAAAAATATGGCGGTGAACTTGATTTTACTATAAGACATTTTGTTCCAAAAGTTTCACAACCTTGTTAAAAACAACCGCAAACATGAACGTTACTGACTAATGGGATACTTGAATCGTAAAAATAATATAGTTTTTAGTAAAATAATATTTACGGCAACTTTATAAAAACGTGCATATATTTGTCGTTTCAAATCCGTTTTCACGATAATATGTCCTTAGCTTCGTATCGAAGTAAACTAATATATTTTGATAAGTCGAAATAATTTGTGAAGCTTAAGGCTCGTTTTGACCCGAACAATGTAAAACTGCATGCTGAATTTTACGAAAAAGTTACGCTTTGTCGTCAAACTTTAAAAATTCACCACGGCTTCGTTATAACTCCGTTTTATCCGTTCAAAAGGCCACGGATTCGTTTTAAAGTGTATTTTCTAAATATCAATGCCAAAATTTCGTACCAACAGTAGGTTTTTCCAGAATTTCGAAACAAGGACAGAACCTAAAATATAGTTATCGAAAATAGTTTTTCTCGGACAAAACCTATTCTAATCCCTTCAAATCAACTTCAAAACTAATCTAATCCTACCATACACCTTCTTAGGGTGTCATGGGTTCCTAATCACCATCAAGACCAAAGAATACCATGGAATAATTATAGGATGACCAATATGTATATATAACTCAAAAATCATAAGAAAAATGGTATAAATCACATAACATGCATATAAGCTCCAAAATGAAAAGAAACATATGAAAATGAAGAGGAAACATGAAAATGAATAAAACATGCTTACTAGTGATAATGAAGAGGTGTAGGTAACAAGGATTAAACTTAAATATCCTTGGTTTTATTTCAAAACCATAAAAAGGATATAACTAGGTTGTTAAACACTTGATTTTGCAAAATCTTGATCCCTTGTGTTCTTGAATGTAGAACCGGTTTGAGAACCCAAAGGAGAGAAAAGAAAGCTTCTAAAACTTGTGAAAATGAAATGAATGAGTAAATTGTCTAAGTAAAGACTTTATGTATTATTGTAGAGACAAGAATTACCAACTTAATAAATGAAGTTACCTCCCCCTTATGGCCGGATTTTGGGGACTTTTGTCTCAAAATATCTTTTTTTTTTTTTAAATGTTGTGTATAATTGTGTAAATGTTTGAAAGATGTAAATGAAATAGATTTAAGTTAAAGTAAATGGTAGATTTTTGGTACAAGTAAGTTTTGATAGATCAACATAGAATGTATTGAGATGATAAAATTGTAAAAATACTTTCCTTGTGAAATTTGAGTGATAAAATAATTATCGAGTAGTTTTTAAGAAAAACGTCGTAATAATTAAACTTTAACGATTAATATACCAAATAAATTTGAAACACTAGAAAAACTAAAAATATAGTTTTTATGAACTAAATGTAAGTTTAAAAATACCTCGGGATCATTTTTGAAAGTAATGGATTAAACATTTAAAATAATAACTCACGCGATAAAGATTATTAAATATAAAAATTACGCGTTGAAGGTGAAATGGAATGTAACAAGTCAAAGTCAAGAGAAAATATGAGGAATATCATAAGAGTAAAGATCTAAAGAGCATAATCTACATGTAGTATGAGTATGTCGGTGAGAGCACAACAACATATCAAGCGAAGAAGCTGAAGGCAAGATGAAAGATCACAATCATGAATGGAACAAAGAACTCTATCAAGTCTATTACAAACAAGGTTCAAGATTAGAAACAAGAGATGAAGATCAAAGATCCAAGTTGAAAGACTCAAGATGCAAGTGCTAAAGCTCAAGATTCAAGTTCAAGACCTAAGAGGCATAATTCATAAACGAGCATCCCTTACGGGGAGATTGTTAGCATTAATATTTTATATGAAGTGATGGTCAATTATATGACAAGAATCTTGTTTCCTTGTAATAGATTGTTAGATAATATTGGTGGGCTTAGGGACTTATTTAATCTCATAGGTTAAGTGTTTAAGCATGTAACTAGTTTAGCCCATACGAAGCCCAAGCCCACCTAAGCCCACGTTGGGAATTTCTTTGTATAAAAAACATAAACCACCTCATTTGAGGTGTGTGTGAGTGTGTGTTTACTATGTGTATGTCATAAGCTCTCCACCATCTCTATACTACTCTCTTTCTCTCATTAAACGTTTTCTTTCTCTCTATACGTATTTCTACTTTATATCTCTAAATGTCATGATAATATGGAAACCTACAGTTATTAGTTCGATGCATTCGAAGGTACATAAGATGATAAGCTAAAAGTGTATACATTCAATACATGAGAAAAATGATATGCGAAAAAGAATTAGATAATAAAAGGAATTTTTATTGGTATTTTAACCTCGTTTGTACATTTTGGATTATGCGAAGGTTGACCATTGTTGTTAACTTGTCCACTTTGAATTACATATAAATTGAAAATGCATCTGGATGGAAAGACACATATGTTAATCATCAAAATGTGTTTCATGAATATTATTACCGTATTCTAAAAAATATTGACCTAACAAAATAATTATGTAACGTTCTTTATATTGTATTTCTAATTATCTAATCTCAATGAAAATTATAGTGTTTGTTCACTTATATATAGGTATTAGGGATGAGCATTTCGAACCGACTCCCGGAACCGTACCGGTACCGTACCGAAACTGTACCGATTATTGAAATACGGTACGGTACCAAGACTACGAAATAAGGTGAAAAACAATCGGGACCACTAATTGATGCGGACCGGTACCAAATCGGAAATTTCGAAAAAGCTGGAAAACCCGATTTCCCGTATCGGTACCAGATCCCAATCCGCTCGATACGGCACCTGCATCACTAATTTATGCTCGGGAAAAAATCGGTACCACTAATTCGGTACGGGACCGGTACCGTGCTCACCCCTAATAGGTATGTATATGTATATGACAAAATTAAAAATAACTATAAAAATAATTAAATAAGCTAAAAAGAAAAAGAAAATTATAAAGATAAACAATGATTAACTAATAATAACTAAAAAGTAAAAATAAAAAACAAGTCAATGGTTTACATACTTTTATATAACTTTTTTGATGAGTGTCTAAATACTCATCATTTTGTATCATTTAAACGCAAAACATCCGAAAACACTCGAAATGCATCAAAATGATAAAAATATCACAAATAAGTGTTTTATATGTTTTAAATGCAAAAATATCAAAATCGGTGAAAAAGCGATCAAGTTTGCATAATTGGCGCTTTAGTCCCCAAGTTTCAAAAGTTGTCAAAACAGGTCCTGGTAAATCAAAATAAAGAAAAATGTTATTCAAGGTCCCGAAATATTCTAAGTTGTCAAAAATGGTCCTTGAATAAATCTTTTGTTAAATGGCAGAAAAGGTCCCTCAACTTTCAAAAATGTCAAGTTTGGTCCCTGGAAGTTTGAAAATGTCAACAATAGTCCTTGTACTATTGAAACTTGTCAATTTTGGTCCCTTGAAACAACTTTGGAAAATGGCGAAATGGCCCTTCAATTTTTCAGAAATTACAAAACAAGTCCTTATCAAATAATAACCAAGCCTTGTCAAAACCTGTTTGTGACCCCTGCCAAACCTCCTTGACCCCTTCATTTTGACCCCCTGGTCAACACATCAGTCAAACACCCCTTTTGCCGCCCACCCTATTTACCCTTCTTCACCACTTGACTAGCCCTGCAATACCTTCTCCCAACACCTCTCCCATCACCTTATCCCTTCAAAACCTTCCCCCTCATCATCACACCTACTCCACCCCCCCTAGTTGCAGTCTAAAAGCCCCAGAGGTCAAAATCCTTTTCCCGCCAAAATTGAGAAAATGGCCAAAACCCACAAAACTCATCCAATGGCCTGGAATATTGATGGGATTTGATCAGAAGGACACGTGGAAGCTATATGGGTGTATAAAAGAGGAAGAAAAGCAAGAAATAAAGAAGTAGTTAGTTTTTAGTTTAAATGTATGTCGTTTTTCTTAAATTCTCTCAATTAGTATCTTAAAATGTAATCTTAAGCTTTTATTGTATTCAAACTAAGCTACTTAGTCATTTTAATCCATTTCAAGTCTTAATTTAAGGTTTCATTTATATTTCATGTTTTGATGTTTACTGTTGAAAATTTCAAACTCATGTTCTTGAATTCAAGCTTCCAATAGCTTATGTTTAAGTTCAGACAAGCTTAGTTAAGCTTTTTATAGCTTTTGTTAAGCTCATATATCAGTTTCAAGCAATTTTCATTCCTGGTCAACAAAAGTCAATCTTGGTGAAATTTTGGTTCAAGCAGTTTGGAATTGGATAGTGGGTGATTGCAGAGCTTGGATTTGGGTTGGATTAGATTGGATTAGGGTAGTTATAGTTCTGGTCTTAGCCTGCAAATAAGTTGGACCTATGTGAGTTTGCATTTTCACTTTCCTATTTCAATCTATTTTGCATAGTGAGCTTGTATGTGTATCTGTGGTTACCAATAGGTTAGACTTGTTTAAATAGTTGTATTTAGGTCATGTAAACTCAGTTTGATCAATTGTACAAGTTGGTTCAGTGTTTAGCTTAGTTAAACTTGCTAATCAGTAGTTTAAAGGGTGTTTGGATCAGATGTGTAATTTGAGCTTGAGCTCTTGTTTATGTTTGAAACCTGTTCACTCAGTCTCAATATAGGTTACTTGAATCATTTGGGTCCTTCAATTGTGCATCAAGACAGTGGAAGTCAAAATCCACTTGAATCTGTCCTTTTAGCTTATCTGTTGGAATTTTACAAAATCAAAGGCTTGTTTTTTTGTTTAGATATCATTAGCTTAGGTTGAATTAGTCTTAGTTTAACATAAAACATCATACTCAGTCTATAAATCAAGATTAAAGTTCATTAAAGTCAACTTTTCATTTTTGTCAAAAAGTCAAACTTGCAAAATCCAGTTTTGAGCCTACCTTAGATGATTTTTCATGGGTTCAGTTTTGGGTCAAATTAAGGGAAACTTGGGGTTTTTCTAGTTCAGCTGGTCTAATTACTTATTATGATTTTTGCATAATTTTTATAATTTTCTACAAGCTTGAAAACTGCTTATCAAGATGGGCCTATTTGCCCTGTGCAACTGACTCAGTTAATACTGAGTCTGCACAGGGTCTTGCAGGGCTTGCCACAAGCTCAGTTGAGCTTATCAAGGTCTCATCTTTGGTTTATAAGTTCTTTGCTAGGTCTCCTTGAGGTCTACATTTCATGTTGCCTGATTTGCTTATTGGATAAGTGATTGTTTAAGCTTAAAGTAGGTAACCAAAATCTGTTTTTAGCACTTGTTCTCAAATCATCAAATCATAGCAATGTGCAATTCAGATGTTTAGGATAGTTGTATTTGGTTTCTTTTGAGTACTCTTAGCATATTTGAGCTTCTGTGACAGTTTGGTGCTTATTTGGTACCATTTGCTTTAAATAAGTGCTTATTTATAAGCACTTGGTATTGCAGTTCAATTTTCTCACACACAACCCCCTGTTTTTATAATTTTCTTAGATTCCTAATGTTATTTAAGACTTTTCCTGAATTTTTCACATTTTTCTAGGTCAGTTTGCTATTTTTCTTAATTAAAAACAGTTTTTAGGCCATTTTAATTAGCTTTTAATACAATTAATTCAGAAAAAGTTCAAAAAAATAAATTTTCAATTTTCCTAGGTTTAGATAAATATAAAAAGTAAAAAAATTATTTTTCCAGATTTTTCATAGTTTAATTTGTAATTTTTAGTAATTTAATTAGTTTTAAATAGTTTAAAATTCATAAAAATAGAAAATAATCAGAAAAATACAAAAATAGTTTTGAAAATTCTTTTTAGTTATTTTAGATTTTTCTAAGTCATAATTTCATTTTTCTAGCTTTATTTCCTATTTTCTTGTGTTTTAGGTTATTATTAAATAGTAAAAAATAGTTTTTAATTAATAATAATTAGATAAATAATTATAAAAATAATTTTCTTTTTCTAATAATTTTCTTTTATCACTAGGTTTGTAAAAATGTCAATTTCATATTTTTAGGATTAATATTGGTTCAGTTTCACATTTTATTTTGTTCGTCACGTAGTTTTTAATTTAAGTTTGATAAAAGAAAAATCAAAAACATTAGATTTTAAAATAGTGATAGCGTTTATTTAATATAGTTTATCTTTTTAATTTCCTTTAATTTGCATTTAAGCCCCTGTAATTTATAGACTTTCTCTTTAGGTATAGATTAATCACAATCCTTTTCCCATTCAAATTCTCTCGATCACTATTCGTTTGACTATTCTCGCACAGCTCGTTGGGACTTAACGACCTGGGGAAACACTATACTCTCCTGGACTTCATTGCATTTGTTTCCGGACTGTTTTAAGTTTGTTACGGTTGCCCATTCACAAGTGGGCAGCTTGCGTGATAAAACTTGACGGTTTGGAGCAGATCAAATTTTGGCGCCGCTGCCGGGGAGCAGTGCTAATAGTCTTACGTTTAGCAGATTAGTGATTTGAATATTCACTCCTTGTTTATACCATCTATATATTTATATTTTCTTATAAAAATCCAAAAATCCAAAAACATCTTTAAAATCAAAAACCCAAAAAGATTTTCATTCTTTGTTTTTACATAATGTTTATCCAAAAATCCAAAAATATTCCTCTTTACCCTCTTACCCTTTTTGATTCTTTATCCCTTTACCCTCTATCCATTTGATTCTAACTTCTTCTATTCTCATGGAATCTCTCGACTACGACGAATTCGGGACGAAGTTGAAAACTTGGACTTTATCACAAAGGTCAAGAATTGTGTTGTTCGTGATGATCCATTAATTCTGCGTGGGAAATGGAACGAGAAACCGGGGTGACAAAGGACCGATACTTCCTCTAATAATGGAAGTCTTGAATCGTCCAACCTACGGTTATCCAAAGATCTAACCCTCAATTGTTTGCTAAGCCGCCTAGAATTGATCCTAAACTTTCACGATTTACTTAAAAGCAAACATGCGAAATTTAGACCGATGACTAGCAAGAATGACTTGCCTAATCTTCACGTTTCTCAAGAACCAGAACCGGAGACCATAACGGAAGTGGTGGAAATTGCTAGCTCTCAGAGCACACCCCTTGTCCCACCTCCCATCAGATGCATTTTCACTTTTATATGTAATCCAAAGTGGATGAGTTAGTGGATGGGTTAACGGTAATGGGCAACCTTCGGGTAGTGTCGCTTTACAATTATCTCATTGTGGATGAGTTAGTGGATGGGTTAACGGTAATGGGCAACCTTCGCGTAGTGTTTCATTACAATTGTCTCATGTGGTTCCGATTGTAGTTGACTCGACCAAAGCGGAAAACTCGTAGTGCAGCCTCCGACATTTCCTTCATGAGTTAGACTTATAACAACTATTCTATATGTTGAGGCGATAACCAAACCCATGTTTGGCATGTCCATCCATTTTCCAGCTTTTTTACGGTCTCATAAAATTTTTTATAACCTCTCGTTCCAAATATATACTTGTATTTTTGTTGGTTAAAATCTAACGCGTTCCAAATATACTTACATTTTGTGATTTTCAAAACATACGGAGGTCGAAAAATATAAATCTCTTTGAGTCCGAATTTTGTTGCAAGATTATAGAATATCTTAAATATCATGCACGAACCTGTATTGAAATATCGAACTTTGTTGGGAAAGAGAAAATCCAAATTTATAAAATTGAGCGTACACGCCCAATGTTTGGCGCGTCAGTGCGTAAGCCTGGCGTGCCATGCCTGGTTCGCATGTTTTCGGTTTTGAACCATCACTAATAATTTTAAGTGTTTCATAATATATATTTATTGTTATTAAAATACAAAAGAGATACATGTGTAATATTTGCACAATATATTATTTTACTTTCTAATCTTTATGTTTTTTTTCTTGTCTAACGTGGCTAAAATATTTTTTTTTCGTTAGTATTAGAAACAAAATTTATTTTACTTCCAGTTACATAGATGACTATAAATAAGAAAATAAACTATGTTTATGAATAATATTAATATAAAAATAAAACAATTAATAAGAAAGAGAAACGTTTTTCTTGAATTACAATAACTTTTGATTATATTAAGAGCCTCACATTAATTATTAATTAGACTAAAATACACTGTTGGTCCCTAATCTTGTACACAAACATCACGTTGAACCAAAACTTGGCATTTTCATCGCCGGTAGTTCAAAACAAGGTTTTTATAGTCTAAACAAGTCCCTTGACCAGGATTGCCAAAGTCAACGTAACTTTTCTGGTTGTACATCGAGGGTATAATAGACCATTTACAATTATAACATGCCTTAGTTAAATCTAACCCAACACTCAACCCATGGACCAATATGATTATGGCTATGCAACTAGCCGTTTCTTCCCTGATACACTAGCATTTATTTTCGCGAAACCAATAAACCCACCCAACAAACACCTTTACTAATCATAATAACATAGCCTTATCCAAAAAAACGATCAACTGAAAATCTAAATCCTCATTTCCAGAACTCAAAAGACCAACCCAAATTCCAACAATACCATGTCGATCGGAGCTAATGTTATCACTAATATGACAGATTGTATTAGCAACATGCCAGATATAGTGATCAGTAACATTTTGAATCGGTTGCCAATAAAAGAAGCAATGAGAACCTCTAGTTTAGTGAGATACTGGAGGTTTAAGTGGACTTTGCTCACCGATGTCATAGTTGATGAGGATTTCTTTTATTATCTAACAAATAATTTGATGGGAGACATGTTACTAGACTTTTAAATCAGCTTATGGGTCCCATAAGAAATTTTGTCTTCTTTGTAGAGCCCAAAACGGTGTCTGGAATAGAAGACTTGAAATATGAAGAGATTCGTGATTGGCTTTTGTTTTTGGCTCGGCGTGGAATTGAGGAGCTGACAATTAGAAACTGGTATGGTCAACCAGTTACGTTGCCAACCCAACTTTACTCTCGTATGAAGTTGAAACATCAGGAACTTCATTGTTGTGCTTTTCCTACTTTGGAATTTTTTAGTAGTTTTTCAAATCTATTGAGCTTAGAATTGTGTTATGTCAATTTTCTAACTGCTACAGTTTGGGAGTTTATTTCTGGTTGTCCCTTACTTGAGTCTCTTAAAATGAATCGTGCTACTACAAACGAGATGAGACTATAGAATATTGCAAAACTTAGGAATTTGAAGAAGTTATAATTGTCATTCGGTATTTCAAATTTTGTGACGACAATCACAACATCCAATATCTTTCACCTGACAAGTCTTCCAACTCTTGAGACCCTTACATTGGATTTTCAGGATTGCACGGTAAGACAAATTTGAGTTTTACACTTCTAATTTTACAATGTTAAAGAAATGTCTAACAGTAATGAAATTTAATCTTTAAAACTTGTTGTAGTTGATACGGGAAGCTAATTCTAGGATGAGACCTTAAAAAAGATGGAAAATGGATGGACATGCCAAACATGGGTTTGGTTATCGCCTCAACATATAGAAGAGTTGTTATAAGTCTAACTCATGGAGGAAACGTCGGAGGCTGCACTACGAGTTTTTCACTTTGGTCGAGTCAACCACAATCGGAACCACATGAGACAATTGTAATGCGACACTACTCGAAGGTTGCCCATTACCGTTAACCCATCCACTAACTCATCCACTTTGGATTACATATAAAAGTGAAAATGCATCTGATGGGAGGACAAATACTTTAGTCGTCAAAATGTGTTTCGAGAATATTATTAACGTATTTCGGAAAATATTGACCTAACAAAGTAATTATGTAACGTTCTTTATATTGTATTTCTAATTATTTATTTTTAATAAAAAAAACTGTAGTATTTGTTCACTTATATATAGATATGTATATGTATATATGAAATATGTATATGACAAAAATAAAATAAAAATTACTATAAAATAAATAAAAAATAAAGAAAAATAAATAAAGATAAACAATGATTAACTAATAATAACTAAAAAGTAAAAATGAAAAACAAGTCAATGATTATTGTAATCATTTTGATGTATTAAATATAAAAAAATGTCAATGATTTTATTTTAATGTAATAAGTCAATGATCGTATGATTATTTTGGTATATTAAACTCACCCTTGGTTTATTTAGCAGTACCCTATAGAGGGTTAAAGCCACTAACATTTCCGAGACAATTAGACTTATTTTCAGTGATGGCATGCTTAGTCACTAATATAGATCTCAAATTTACCATAGATCAAATGAACCAATAATAGTCATTCATTTTTTTAAAAAATAAACTTTCACCCTTTTTATTAAAAATTAAATATCTTGTAAACCGTTAATTGTTACGCGATATAAATCATACCATCGCGACGAGAATTAAATTATCTTTCAATAGATATGCACTACTATATATTTTTAACGATTTTGTTTTTCAAAATTTCGGCCCAGAAAAATCATATATGATTTGTGAAAATCATATATGATTCGATTTTTACAAATCATATATGATTTTTGAAAATCATATATGATTTGTGAAAATCATATATGATTCGATTTTTAAAAATCATATATGATTTTTGAAAATCATCTATGATTTTATGATTTTACAAATCATATATGATTTTTCTGGGCGGAATTTTTGAAAAAAAATTGTTGAAAATATAGAAAAGTGCATATTAATAGAAAGATAATTTAATTCTCGTCGTGATGGTGTATTTTTTTATAGTTTGAAGATTTACCGTTTGCAAAATATGTTGTTTTCAAAAAAAAGTTGAAAAATGATTTTTTATTAACTTTGATTAAAAATGGATGGCTATGATTGGTTTATTAGATCTATGATAAATATGAGATATATATTGATTTCAACTCTAGTCACTAATTGGAATAATTGATAGCTAGAGAAGATCAACAAATCATTGCATACAACACACTTTATTGGATATACTTACAGATAACAATCGTCATACTACAAATGATCCAAACATTAGCAACTCATGAAAAGATAATGCATTGTACGTTTAAACAAAGTTCGATTACTTGTTCATCCAGATCACACACCGTAAGCTCTTCCCTTCAAGGAGCAAATCAAAAGCCTTGTTGATGTCTTTGAAATGACCTCATGTGTCACAAATTTGTCAAGTTGAAGTTCATGAGAATTAAATTTTATTTTTTAGAACTCTTAAATTGATGCATTTTTTAGAACAATTAAGACTTCTAGCGATCAATGTTTTGGATTATACTTTTTCCATAACAATAACCTTATAGAGGAATGCTAGAATCACAAAAAATTATTCACAAAAGCATCCACAAAATAAGTTGTCAAGGTGTGATTGGCTTAATAAAAAACAAGAGAGAAAAACTAAAGCAAAATACACCAATCACACTCTGATAACTCATTTTGTGGATGTTTTTGTGAATATTTTTTTATGAGTCTATCATTCCTCAACCTTATATGGCAAAAATTTTAGGTGAAATAACTTTAAGCAATGACAAAATATATATTTCATATAAAATAGCCTTATGATATATCGGCAATATAGAGTCGGTAGTGAGTAATATTATGTAGATAAAGTGATTTTTAACGGCTTATAAATAACGTTTATAATAAAATTAAGAATGAATAATAAACGAATATAAGGATATCACACTTCGCACACAATGTGATCGCTATCACTATATTTAAAGACTATATGATAAAAGAAAATTTTAGGAAAAAGCCGGGTATTTTTTGACTTTTATATTTTTATTATGATTTAAAAACTATTTTAATCTAATTTAATTATAAAAATACTAAATGATTTTAGAAAAATCAAATTTTCTCGTAAAATACTTTGAGTAAAACCGGTTTTAAGAAAATAAAAGTTGGGTACTACTTAACAAAATAAGCTACTAAAAGCTAATAAGCTAGTAAGCTAACAAACCTTATGTGTATATAAAAGATTAATATTGCAAAGTATGACAAGAAAAGACCCAAGGGCGCTTTGGTTTGAGGTGTTGTGTTGTGTCTCGAAAGCAAGAGGTCGGGGGTCGAATCCCACCTCGCACCTTTTTGCAAACCATTTTTTTTCAAAATTTCTTTTGCAACTTAATAATAAGATGAAAATGAGAACTTTTGTGAAGACACTTTTACCAAACCAAAGAATAAGCGCTTAACCGCTTATCCACAACAGCTTATGATAAGAACAAACAAACACCCTTTAATGATTTTTGAAGCTTGATGAACTATGAATAAGCTCAAGGAATATGGAAATAAGCTAAAACATATCAAGATAAGCTGTAGTTCAAGAGTACACAAAAAAAAGAAGCAATAAGCGGTTTAAAGGAGCATAATCGGTTGTGATGATAAGCTAAACTAAAAGAAACTTATGCTAAAAGGAAAATGGCATAAAATGGAATTGATAAGCTATTCTAAGGAATTAAATAAGCACTAATAAGCAAACTAACTTAACCTATGGGACTAATAAGCACTAAAGGGTCCTAAATAAGCTAATGGGAAACACTAAATAAGCTAAACAAATGAAAAGTGTAAAAGCTACGAAGAATTCTTCATATGGGTTTGGGATTGACTTTTGAGAGCAAATTAAGCTATGCTAGAGAGCACCTAATCCTACAAGGAAACTTAATTTGCAAACTAGGGATGGGGGACTACCTAAAAATCTATTTGGGATGCTAAGAATAAGCCTAGGACAGCTTAAAAATAAGCTAAGAAAAGCTGCTAAAGGCTGCTGAAACAGTGGCTTGTATGAGTTTGGACAGAATTTAGAAGCAATTTTAAGCTAAGCTATACTATCCTAAGTGACAAATAAGCTATTGAAATATCAAGATGGGTATGTTGGGATGTGAGAAAAGCAATTTGGAGGAGATTTGGACCCAAAATAAGCCGTGGAGAAGGCTCAAACAAAGAGTACAATTCTTTTTACGAAAGGTAAAGATAGACAGATGTGATTTTTTTTTTTTTCAAAACTTGCAAACTTGTAATCTAAACTAAACACCACTTTTAAGAACTTGCTCAAACCTTTAAACCACTTTGACTTTGAGAGTCAAAGTGGGTAAAAACAGTTTTTTTGACCTTAAAATAAGCTTAAACCAAACACCCTTTTTAACTTCATTAAAATGCATAAAACCACTAATCTAGATGAAAGCTACCACAAGTAATTCAAACTTACTAATTAACACATGATTAAGCTATTAAACAGATTGGAACCATAAATCAACCCAAACCAATTTGACTTTCAAATTCTTGACCCGTTTGACTTTTGTTGACCAAAGAATAAAACTTGTTTGAAATCGATTTTTAAGCTTACAAAAGTCAGTAAACAACTTATCTCAACCATTTTGAACTTAAAACAAACACTAGAATCTTGGACAAGAGAATTTAGAAACCGAAATTTTGCAACAAGAATCGAAAGTTGGAACTTATATGAAAACTTGAAATTGATGCTCAAAAGTAAGATACAAAGTCGTCTTAACTTAATTGTTATACATAAAAGTGAAATTACAACATTTAAACTAAAACTAAGACATTTAAATAAAAACTACATTAAAGAAAGAAAAATGAAACTAGCTACTACCTCAACTCGCTCTCTTCTCCTTTTTATATGCCAACCGCTTCTCCTCCTCGACTTTAGCATTTCCACCAATAATAATAACCCTTGGATGACTTGAATGAATCATGGCCATAGATTGTATTTTTGGCGCCAAATTCCTTTTAACAATTGGAGGGTAGAGTAAAGGTGAAGGTTGCATTTAATGGTATTTGTTGTTTAGGTGAGTGGAGAGACAAGGGGAGTGATATGAGGAGGGGGGATGGATGTTGAGATATTGCAGAGGAGCAGGTGGAGAGGGAAGAAAAAGGGCGCCAAGTTGGGTTGCTTTGTTTGACTTGGGGTGTTGACTGGATATTAATACAAAGGGGTTCAAAATACATATATGGCAGGGGGTCAAAGGGTGAGAGGGTCCAAAATAGATATTAAGAGTTTATTAATACAAGGACTTAATATGTAATTCTGAAAATTGCAAGGACCATAGCTGCCAATTCAACAAAGTTACTTCCAAGGACTAAAAGTGACATTCTCAAAAAGTATAAGGACCAAAATTGCCACTTTGCACTTTTCCGTGGGCCATTTCGCCAATTTTCAAAGTTGAAGGACCATTTTGTAATTTTCTCAAACTTTTGATATTTTTCACCAAAGGACCGAAAATATCGGTCGGTCGAGCATGACGATCGATTTAAACATCGGTCGAGTCGAGTGTGGTTGATTGGTCGAAGATCGATCGATCGAGCCCAAGAAACAATATCGATCTAATATCCGACCGATTGTATACAACACATAAATCCAAAAAACATTTAAAAAAAACAAAACAAAAAAAACAACTTTACCACTTTACATCCTATAAATACCAACCTCAAACACACTTCTAAACACACAATTTCAAACACAATTCAACCTCAAATTACTTCTCATCCATATTCACTTCCAACCTCAAACTACTTCTCATCCATATTCATCATGTCAAAGAAAAATACCCCCAATCAAAAAACCGACGATCCCGACTACCCCAAAATGCATCAGATTTGAAAATCTCGTCGGAAAACAATTTTGAATTAACCGGCATAACACCACCACAAAATCGGGGTATTCGCTTACGTCCACCAACTTTTGAATATCAATCACGACAACCACAACCGAATCAAAATTAAAACCCGTTTTACGTTAATCGTTCATTTGTCGCACCGCAACGTCCTAATACGGATTATCACCAAGAACCAAATGGGTCGTCGTATCGTCCTAACATGAACTTCTTGTATTCTTCCCAACCGTATCACGATTATTCCCCGCTTCGTAGTGCTAATCTTGAAATGGATTTGGAGGATTATATGACTGAGTATCCGACTCAATAATACTCGACCCAAAACTATCCGAGTCAAGATGCTTCGATGGGGCAAGCTTCGGGTCACGGTTCCATTCCTGTTGAAGACGATGACGATGTCGAAGAGACGTCACCCATCAAACTAAAGAAGCCTTCGAGACGTGCTACAAAAGCGAAGGACAAAGGCAAAAAGGCCGAACCATGGACAAAGGCGGAAGAGATCGCGCTTTGTAGAGCTTGGGTTTTTGTGTCGGAAAATTCGCAGAGAGAGGAAACGCTATCAACAGGCACCGCTTTTGGGAGGAGGTGATAGCGTACTTTGAAAAGGAAACTGGTTCAGAAAGAACCTACGACTCGATCACGACCAAATGGAAGAATAGGGTTGGGAATTTTTGTGCTATTATGGATAATATCAAGCAAAATCATGAAAGTGGTGAGAATGATGCAGACGACAAAGAAAAATCTCTTAGAGAATACCATGTGCTTTACGGTCATGATTTTACATTGAAGGAGTGTTGGAAAATTTGAGGACTCATGATGCTTGGAAGCATTGTGAGATGCCTGCTTTCAGAACGAATAGTCGGAAGAAATCAAATGGTTCTACAACTACCTCGGGTCAACACAAGGTCCTTTGAATTTTCAAGACGTGGATGATTCTGATGATGAGGAAAAAACTAGAGAATCAAGACCAGAAGGTCGTCACGCAGCCAGGAAAAAAGCATCCTCCTCCTCTCGTGATCCGCCAGAATCATTTGTTAAATCATTAGCCAAAACCTTTTTCAAGTTCAATCTGGCAAAACTGGAAAAAGGTAAGGGTATAGAAGAAGCGTACATAAAGTTGAGGGAAAAAGAGCTGGAGATGAAAAGAGAGAAAATTGAGCTCCAAAAACAGCAAATGGCATTAATGGTGCAATCATCCCGGCAGCAAGACTTAATTTTCTACAATACCCCAATCGACCCAAGTTTGCCCCCACGACAACTAGCCGAACTGATGGATATTAAGGCAACAATCAAGGCACGCTACGACTTAAATTATTAGTTTAAGTTTTTAATGTTTATTTGAATTTAGTATTGTAATGTTTTTAATTTTGATGAATTTTAAATTTTTTGTTTAAAATGTTTGAAAAAAGAACAAAAAACTCGATCATCGACTGTGGCAACTTGGTCGTGTCTGGTCGCCGGAGAGAAAAAACTGATGTGGCAGACGATGACCCAAGTCACGATTGTGGGTAGCCTAAGGTTTAGAAGTTATAATATTAGCTAAATCTAAATTATATAACTAAAAGTTATATTTAATAACAATATGTTGTAGTTATTATGAGTAAATTAAATTATTACATTAAATTATGTTCCAAATTTTCAAAACTAAGTATACAAATAGAAGTGTAAACTTTTTGAGCTGTCAATTAACATAAAGGCATAAATACTTTATAGTAGTTAAAGATAAAAATTAAAATTGTATATTAAGATTAAAGATGAGATATGTATGTGTAATATATTTTAATTGATATAATTAAAACTAAACACTTAACGAATGGGGATCTATTGCAAAGTGGGTAAAATTAAAACGTGTAGAAAGCCATTCATAGTGTGACACGTGTCACTCACTCTAAATTATACATAAAATTCGCTTAGGGGTAATATGGTCTTTTGACCCATTTTTTCTTTTCCACCTCAAATTTCAAACGCACATATCTCTTAAACCATAAACTTTTAGAAAAAACCGATTTCACCATAATTTTTAAAATTCGATTCTCTATAATTTGGTATAAATCTTTTTAATTTTTTCGAAACTTTTTTTTGACATATTCATTTGGTCATGATTTTCTTGACATTTTTGCTATTTTCGATCCTATTTTTTACCTTGAAAATTGCCGAATCATAAAATA
The DNA here is from genome assembly GCA_022545495.1 of Chrysanthemum lavandulifolium. Lineage (NCBI taxonomy): Eukaryota > Viridiplantae > Streptophyta > Magnoliopsida > Asterales > Asteraceae > Chrysanthemum > Chrysanthemum lavandulifolium. The sequence continues at coordinate 142,058,594 of CM040242.1, forward strand.
CTTAAAACATAAAAGTTTTAGATTTTGATTCACTCTTTACCCAGGAATTTGAATCACTCAAATCCGATATGATATGAGTGAGATATCGCACGCTAAAGATGACGTTTTAGTCATATTTGTTGCACACAAGGTGTTTGATGAAATGTCTAGCTTAGATTTTTTAGTGTTAAAATTGAGCTAAATGAACTAATTTTTGTCCTACAACGCATCATTAATCATTTTATTAATAAAAACTCAGAAAGTGATGTTTTTTAATAGTTAAAGTTTTTAACTATTAAAACTGATGAACCAAACAGATAAACTGATGAACCAAAGCAAAACTTATGAACCAAACCAAACTGATGAACTGATGAACCAAATCAAACATAGTTCATCAGTTTATTTTGGTTCATCAATCATAGTTTCAGCTTAATATGTTGGTGTTTGTTTTGTTTTGTTCATCAGTTTATTTAGATTCATCAATCATAGTTTCAGTTTTGGTTTGGTTCATCAGTTTTGGTTTGGTTCATCAGTTTGGTTTGGTTCAACAATCATAGTTTCAGTTTTGGTTTGGTTCATCAGTTTTTGGTTTGGTTCATCAATTATAGTTTCAGTCTTGGTTTGGTTCATCAATTTTCGTTTGGTTCATCAGTTTGGTTAGGTTCATCAGTTTTGGTTTTATACTTTTTTTTAAACAGTTTGGTTTGGTTCATCAGTTTTGGTTTGGTTCATCAGTTCATCAGTTTGGTTCATCCGTTTTAATAGTTAAAAACATTAACTATTAAAAAATCTCACTTTTTGAATCTTACATTAATAAAATGATTAATGATACGTTGTGGGACAAAAATTAGTGCATTTTGCTCAACTTTAACACTAAAAATCTAAGCTAGACATTTCATCAAACACCTTGTATGCAACAAATATGAGTAAAACACCATCTTTAACGTGTGATATCTTACCCATATGACATCGAATTTGAGTGATTTAAATTTCTGGGTAAAGAGTGAACAAAAATCTATAACTTTCATGTTTTAAGTTTTTCTCGATTCGACATTATGAATGTAAAAAATAGGGCCAAAAATGCCAAAAAATCAAGAAAATCAAGAACTATTTGATATGTAAAATTTTTTTTTTGAAATATTTATCAAGATTTATACCAAATTAAAGAGAATCGAATTTTAAAAATTATGGTGAAATCGGTTTTTCGTAAAAGTTTGTCGTTTGAAAGTTATTTGCGTTTGAAATTTGAGGTGGAATATTAAAAACGGGTTAAAATGACAAAAATACCCTCTAACCGAATTCAATAAGAAAAAAAGAAATTAGTAAATGGGGGACACTTGTCACATTGTGAGTGACTTTCTAGCCTTTTTAATTTTTCTTGCTTTCTAAAGGATCGCATCTCAACACTTAACACATTTGCATCAGTTGTCACAAAAAAATTCGTAGAAATATATTTTTATTTTTGCGGATTAATTTGGTAAAAAAATAAAAAGTTGTCGTGGTTGGTTATGTAGAAAAAATTAGAAATAAAAACTTATTAAATTAAAAATATATCAAAGAACTTGAAAAGTTGTAGGTTCCACATGAAACGCTTATTCAACATACATGCTAAATTTTGAAATATGAATAGTGTAGTACATTATAAATGACGTATATGATAAAATCATAGTATGAATACTAAATAATATAAGTTTTACAAATTATAATATTAGCTAAAATTTAATAGGGCAAATGCATATATACTCACCAAAACTTGCATATTTGCATATATATCCAAAACATGCGTAACTTGCATTGTATGTCATCCATTGAAAACTTGTATTTTAGAAAAATATGCAAGTTTTTGAGTTTTAGTAGGTATATATGCAATTCTTCCAAATTTAATTACACCAACTATAAGTTATATTTAATAAGAATATCATGTATTACTATGAGTAAATTAAATTCATTGCATTAAATTATTATATGTTACAAAATTTCAAAAATAAATTTCAAAAATAAGTATACAAGTAGAAAGTGTGTAAACTTAATTTTTTAAAGATTTCTATTAATATAATGACTTAGATGATTTATAATGGCTTGGGTGACCCGCTGGGTATTAGTGGATAATTAGGCCCAAGCCCGGTTTGTTTGTAATCTAACATGGTATCGAATCGGGTCTCATCCTCAGACCTAGGTGGCTATGTTGAGATTTAGGCTCTGATACCATGTTAGATTACATAATTCCCCGTAGATAGAATTTTATTGATAACCATTATTTATAATGGTAAAACCCTAATTCCTAAAACCCACAAACCGGGCTTGGGCCTAATTATCCACTAATACTGGGAACTCTTCGTGTTGCATCCCTTTTTTTGAATCCGAACATCACAACTTCCCCCACATTGGCTACAGAGGTTCCCTGCGCCGACTCCAGGCTATCCAAAAGGGTAGTCGCCTTATGATTAGTCGGCTCCCAATATCCCGGTAAAAAAAATGCTTGTTGACTTTTGAGGTAAAATCAAACAATATTTTCTCCAACAATTTGATATGAACTCCTTAACTTTATGAAGCATTTTATAAGATACATTAAATTATATGAAGGATATTAACTTGTCAGAACTTTTAGCACATTCTTTTTTTTAGCATGATCTTTAAAGGCAAATAAGGGTCGGCCAAAAAGAAGACATTACTTACATTATCCAAGTAGCGTTTTTCAAGGATATGGATATCGGAATTTGGTTTGAGACCTCCAAAATAGGATCCCATGAGAGATTTACCACTGTGAAGTACCTCGAAAGAGTTAAAAGTCAGCGTCGCGTCCAATTTGTCAAGTCCAAGCACAACTGTTTTTCCCCATCCCTTAATATTACAATCACAAAGATATAAGCTTCAAGTACGCCAGTTGAATGTTTTATTTTTTCGAATATTTGCATCTTTATACAAATATAGAGCATTGTGACTAAGAATGGACCTTTCTACATGAAGCGTAGGCTTCGTGGACTAGGGACGACAAACCAACACACTCAAAGCAATAGTCTGCACCCCCACCGGTCATCTCAATAATTTTCTGTTTTAACCAACAACTTTATGCTATAGAAAATGCATATGAAAAGTCATTTAATGGTGTGAAGTCAAATTTTTAACTTACCTGGCTCACTGTTTTGGCCCCACAACTACGTGAGTTCACAAAACCAGTCATTCCAAATTTCTTTCCTGTCAATAAAACAAAATATCTAGTTATTAAGTAACTCCACTTATGATGCTCATAAATGGAAAGGTATATTGTTAAAAAGATTCAAATTAGAAATCACTATGTACCTAATTCAAATTTATCTTGGTTCACATCAATACCGATAATCCTCTTTGCTCCACATAGTCTTGCCCCCTCAGCAACCTGTAAACACATATCACGGCCATTATGCTTTCACTGAGATATACGCCACGTTAAAATTGAAGATTTTTGTTCAACTATGTTGAAACCATGCCACATAATCTATGCAAAATTCATTGAGGCCTTTTTGTGTAAGGCCTAAAAAATGTAACATAATAATATGGATATGAAATGAGCAAGAATCATATGGCTAGCCCAACTGCACCAAGTCCAAATACAGCAACTGTTGATCCAGCTTCCACCTTGGCTGTTTTACAGGCAGAACCCACTCCTGAAAGCATGATGGATTTTTAGAAACTGAAGTCTCACGGGAAAAAAACACCTATAAATGATACTCCTATATCATATTTAAGTTTCTCGGTCAAACTTGATATATTAGCTTTTGTAGCATTAACGGAAAAAAAATATCTATCTTCAAAAAATAAAATAAAAAACCGACAAAAGAAGATTCATGTCAACCCAACCTCATATGTAAAATTTACCCATTTTGACTCTTGCAAGTTACACATTACTTAACCCGTCTAAGCCACCCATTTTGCCATATCCAATAATAATGAAAAATGTATCACATGAATAATACACTTTACCGGTTGATATTCCACAGCTTAATAGACAAGCTCTGTTTGGTGGGATTGATGGATCAACTTTGGTTAATTGAGCAATGTCAACCACGGTGTACTCACTAAAACTTGACACTGACAAGAAGTGGTACACTGTTTCTCCATTCATGTCTGTAAATCTGCTAGTATCTTCTCTGTTCATCCAACGAGAAAGACGGAAGGGCAATTTTGTACATAGGTTACTTTTTTCGGACAGGTAATCTGTACATTCACCACAATCCGGTAAAAAGATTGGAATCACAGCGTCTCCTTCAACAAGTTCATGCACGCCTTCTCCGACACTCTCTACAACCCTTTGATACAGCAAATGATGTAGTCAATTACCGCTTTATTTACTTTGCAATAATATATACATAACATCATATCTGAAACCATGCATTTAATCACAAATATTTACCCCACTGCTTCATGACCAAATATTCTTGGATAAATAGCAGGAGGATGCTTCACGAATACAAAAAACAAAACCGTTAATTAAACATCACCAAAACTTTTGGTGGGTTCAACTAAAGCGAATATAGAACATATCGCAATTTTGGAATCAAGGACTATCTACCTCCATTTTCCAAAAGGTAACATCACTATGACAAAGCGATGTACATATGATTTTAATACGAACTTCACGTAATTTAGGTGGGGCAACAATCACTTCCTCTATCACCAATGGCTCCCCTGCCTTCCTAGCAATAGCAGCTGCCATAAACACATTCATCCATTAGTCCTTCATATAAATCAAGAATGTCACATCCCAAGCTTCAACTTCAAAGGATCATAACTTTTGTTATGCTTAGACATAGTTTGGCCCAAAATCTTTCATTTGACCATAAGCATGTATCTATTTCTTTAATTTTTAAACTTACAGGAGATGATATATCCTCATACTTATTCTCCTACCTATCCTCTTATATCATATGTGTCAATCTTATATGGATATATAGATTAATGGCCCACTTTTTAACTCGATGTTATACGACTGATTAAAAGATAAGACCATTTCTCTTTTATAGTAATACTGATACATAATAAAATAGTATAGTAACCTTATTGGCCCGAAAAATAATACAAACTTGTTGTTTAGGTGGATATGAAACAACGGGGAGTTACCTTTGCACCGAATAGGGTTGCCCGCGGTGATGCCGGAGCTTTTTCGGTTCATGTTCACAGTTCACCGATGACTTTTCGTTGTCTGCTTGTAAATTGAGGACTAGAGTCGTGGTGTTCTAACATACATTGGTTTTCTAGTTTTGATAGTGTTTAACGAGTGTTCGGTTGTTTATGTCCGCCCTGGCGGGAATCAGTGACAAGTGGCCCCATAAATTAACATGTGCTGCTTGCTGTCTGTTTAACCTTATATATACGTGTCGAGTCCATCAAACTACATTACACATTCAATTTTTACTTGCGATGTCTTTTTTGTTTGAACTTGAAATTTTTGTTAAATAATAACGTGGCAAATGTCATAATATTTTTGATATACCTCGTGAGTACGTATTTGATGATCTAATACAGTAGTAGTCACAAATGTGACTGTTGGAACATGAAAAACTGATCTTACGTAGGAATGAAATGGATATCCCTACTTTATATAAATGAGGGTTTGTTTGAATCACATCTCCTCTCAAAATTCTTAAAAAATGACACGTGGCACCTAAAAACCCCAAAACTCCTTGAACCGTGTCCGATCATCATATTTTTTCTCAAAGCATTAAACACATTCAGTTTCAAAACATATTCGAAATACGCTATCAAATTAATTGCTCCTAATTTAATCAATCATCATATAACCTTATTAATCACAAAAGAATATCAACCTTCTCGTAAATCATCATTTTAATCACAATACACAAAAACCATGGAACCTAATTTGGGTATTAATCAATAATTATGAAAAATATTATATGGATCGTTTTGCTGTTTGGGGTTATTGGTTTTATGATTCTTCATCATCATAATATTTACAGTCTGTTTGTTTTTTATACATCACTCGGTCATTCACGGAATTTTTGGTTGTTACAGGTTAGTTTCCTCATTTTATTTTTAGATTTCAATTTTTGTATTGTTTTTGTTATGATATATGCATATTTCGTCCGTTTTTTGTTAAAGGGTATTGAAAAGTTTTAAGGTTTATGTAATTTGATGTTGTTTTTGTAAAAGAAATTGTTGTACACCAAATGTTTGATGAAATGTCTAAGTGAAATTCTACTTACGAGAAGCAGATTATTGCTATCTTCCAAAGAAATGGGCGGAAACCTGGGGACCCACAGCAGCAAGGTTCTATGGGAGGAATGCAACAGAATAACATGGGAAGAATGTAGGAAAATTTGGTCTCTCCTCTACAAGGGTCTTCAAACACTCAACAGAACATTATACCATCGATGGAATCTGGTGATTGGAGGGCTCAGCTACAAGCAGATTCACGGCAAAGGATCGTGAACAAGATGTATGTATTTATATTGTTCTCTCAAAAAAATTTTTTTGATACGTGATCTATGATATTGGTTGTGGTGATCTGTTTGGAATGTCGGATGTTTCCTTAGTTGTGATGTTTACTGCTGCCATTAGTAGCGTAGACTAAATGGATTGCTATAAAGATGTGTTGGTGCCCTTTGTAGGTCTGATAGTATCCTCACTTATGTCGATTTATTCTGTATAACGGATCTTTAGCTATTATGATGAAAGGAATTTTAATGCATATGATTGTTAGTTGTTACTATATTCCAACATTTTCCTGATAATGTTTCAGAATAGTAAACTGTATAGTTTAACGACCTAAAAGATAGATCGTTGTGGATGGTACATACATGTGTTGTCATGGATTTACTAACTTGCACTAATAGATACTACTTTGATGTATAATGGGTACTTTCGGTTTCACCGTAAGGCTCTTGATTTGATGCATAATATAATAATGCCTGATGAAAATGTGGTCAGAATGATATATAATTGAACCTGCACATTTATGACTCTGTTGAAGAGGAAAATTCAACTATGTTCTATGGCCGATTTGGACTTCTTTGCTTACTATGCACACAACTTAGTGTTGTGTTCTGAGTTTAATTTGACTGAGTCATGTTGATCTTGCATAAATTGGAAACTATCATAAGTCACCTTCCTTTTTCTGGACATGAGGGGCTACAAGAAATATCAAAATAACTTTGCGTTTTGAACAGCTGATTTATGATGTTGCGACAAGCCAGTTTCGCTATGCGTGTGTGCTCTATTTATCATTATCTTTTTCTTTTTGTAGTTTTTGCCGTTTGCATTTGTGGAACAAAGATTTAGCAGAAGTAGATATGTCAAAATGGGCATAGTATTTTGATAACACACTTTGGAACCTAAACACTTTGATTCATTCGACTTGGAGTCTGATTATCTTCGTAAAATATCCTTGAAGATGCTGACCATGGGGACTAGATCAAAAAATCCCATGCCAGACCCTATGTAGGCAAACAATGGTTTAAATCGCATGGAACCAGGTATAATGTTATAAATTACAAACTCCGAAGACTAATAATGTGAGTTTGAAAAGGGAAACTTTCTCATTTTCTCCATTATTCTAAACAAGATTGAACATGATCACCTGGATACCACGTAAACTTTATACATTCTCGTCTGACATAAGGAAAGAGTATATTATACGGATTGTGATCAACATCAAGGCTGCAGTGGAGCGGCAAAGGTTGCAACGTCAACAACAAGATGAAAAGTCATCAAGGTTAGTACATGATATCATTTTAGATTCTTAGGCCCTTTGTAGTTACTTTTTTTTATATTTATATTAGACCACATTGATCGATTATTGAAAGTAGTAGCCTGAAATGGAGCTACTTTTGACCCTTTCTTAGTTGTTATATATTTTCTTCATTGATATACAATCGCTTTTGTTATGTGGCTGCCAAAATTTGTACGTATGTGTGTGAAGTATTAAGGGGGTATTTGGTTTAACTTATTTAGTTTCCTTATTTCATAGTCACATAAAATTGGTAACAAATTAACTTAGTTACATTGTTGATAAAAAGAAGTGAAACTTGGTTGCATTAATGAAGGTTTGATTAGGATTGCTTATAAGCTATGTGATATACTATCATTCCAAAAAGAAAATGGGTTGCTTATTAAAACAGGTTATGTATTAATTTGTTGCTATATTGTTTGGTCAGAATTTCGCAATTTTTAACAAAAACAAATTCTTTCTAACCTTAGCAAAAATAGGAATCCCCAAGTGCAAATGCAATGGCGGAGGATGGTCATCCATCAGCTATATCTGTGTATGAAGATATTCTAGACACAAATGACAAACCATTTCAAGAACCTGACCCATTATTCAGCAAGTTGTCACCTCCGGGGTACCTATGGAAAGGGGTTATTCATTTTTGTATTGGCTGAGCAAGTAATAATGAGAGTGCTCACACGTAACAACCAATGGAAAAAACCCTCCAACAACTAGAAAAATTCGGTCCAAAATCAGTAGGTTTATGTCTCTTGACAGTGGCTTTTGTAGGAATGGCCTTCACAATCCTATTCATGAGAGAATTTACAAGATTAGGTCTAAACTGACCCGTGGGTGGTGTACTAGCCTTAGCCTTCACACGAGAGTTAAGCCATGTGATCACTGTTGTATTGGTAGTGCATTTGCTGCAAAATTAGGAGCAATGAAAATTTCTGAGCAAATTTGCACTTTACGTACAAACTATCCTTATTCTACAAAATAGTAACACGTGGTGTCTTTCTTTTTAAAATGCTTATTGGAAGTGAATATTCGAATTACTATTAAAGTTAAATCTAACTATTTTGACACATATTTTGCAACCAAATGATTAATAGAGTATTACGTGGAATATACGACACATACAGGGCCATCAGTCCATAACATCATTTGAAACTCAAATAAGTACATCTAAAAGGCAAATAAAATATTGTTATCTTTTTATAGAAATAGACAATAGTAAGATGCTTTAGGTTTACAAAGTGTCTATTTGAATAATGAAAACTATGGCATATCTATAGTTTATTAGACTTGGCCATATACATAACTACGTACGTAAATAATTTCATGTGTGTATTTTTATAGGTGGTTGACTATTTGCTAACGCCACGAGTCATTGCTAAAGGGGTACTAAAGGGGTGTTCCAAATGTTAATTTCAAATGTTAATTTCATGTGTGTATTTTTGGCTTTACCATTCTTAACTCTTATATGTTTCACTGTCAGAATGGCGTACTAAAGGGGTTTACGGGATTAGTATTAATATTATTTTGGATTTTGCTCAGCGAGCTCTTAGACCATGGGATATAACCAGTGTAATGATCAAGTCTCAGGTTTTTGGTGGGATCATATTTGTGGTGAGCTGTGATTCGGGGATGACCACTTTGGGAGGTACTAAATGTGTGTGCAATTTAGATCATTTGTCATTTCATTTACCAATCTGTTAGATCGCTGTGTGCAAAATTAGTTGTGGTATACGATGGGAAGGGTGCACTTTTCTGTCAAAATATTTCTATATTTTTTATCGTACTTAATTTTTCTGATTAGAAGCTCACAATTTTGGGCGCTATTGCTTATATATCTATTAGTTCGGCGTTTGATGTGTCTCGCGACTACTAGTTTTAAATTTATAACAAGGATTACTGAATTAAGCTAAGAACACACGGGCAAGTATGACCCTTTCGTATGTAGTTAGTTTTGGTTGGTAAGCCGAGGTCGTTCACTAGGATTTGGGTGTTTTCAATTGTGAAGAATCTATGTAATAACAAGTAACACGAAAGTGGTAAAGGGTTGTCACGTCCCAAAATACCATATAAGCAACAAGTAACATGAAAAATGATTAAGCGAATTCAATAAGATTAAAAACAACATTTGTTTGGAACTAGTATCTATTTCAATGGAGTGTATGGAGTACCTGGTAGATATTAAAGCAATAGAAAACAAAATCAAAGTTCATACAATTCCAATTCAATGGGTAATATCATGAAATTGTATACATCACGGTTTAAAACATCCTTTCGGCCAATGAATATAAACCGAGCCATTATAAACCATTTGTTAGAAATATGATTTTTCCAATTTGTTCATAAGAGCCCTTTCGATCCGTACTCTTGAATGAATCATTACAAGTCTATTTAACATGTTTATTCATAGTTGTCAATTATGAAATACCAAACATATATGCGCATTAACATTTGGAACAAATCCGGTTATGATTCATCAACAAGTTATTTAGACATGTTATAATTCAAACAAACTCATAAGCTAAATCATATAACTATATTGAAAATACCAAACACTCCATATCAATATCTACATTATTCCAAACAAGTATAACCAAACTACTCCATAGCAAATTCCATGATCAAACACAAAGGCATAAACTCATAAACTTTAGAACAATATAACATAATTAAAGGTCTTACAATGATTGAAATGAGATTACAAATGATGTAGTAATGATGCCTCAAGTATTGGTGGTGACTTCTTGATGTTTTGACCTCCAAATGATGACTTCTTGGACCTCCAAAGTTTCTTGGGATTTTATGGACGAATTTTGGGTTTTGAGAGAGAGTAGTGGTGGTAGGAGAGGTGTGAGAGAAGTTATCACAAGTTGGGATGCTTAGAAATTGTTGCAAAGGCCTCTATTTATACTACTTCCAAGGCTAGGGGTCATCAATGCTAAACTTGGCCTCCAAGGAGCTTAAAAGGACCTAGAATACATGTAGGAAGGACCTAGAATCGTTTGGAACATGTTAGGACTCTTATTGATGAAGAAATGGCAGAACCAGGCCTCCCAGCCGATCGGTTTGGTCTTCTTTGACAGCCATCCAGCCGAATTCATTGTGGGGCCTAACCGATCGGCTGGAGCACTTTGACAGAAAATTATAAGCACCAAAGTTGTAGATCTTTCTCTTAGCTTTCCGTGGCCGCTTGAATCACCTAAATCGGAGTTCGTATGCTCAAGATATGGCCAAAATGGTGAAGGTGTGTCAGGAACAACGAGTCTTCCATATTTCTTCGTTTTAGCTTCTTTTCTTCATTTCTTTCTCGTTTTCCTTCTTGAACTTTATTCTTAAGTCTTTGGACCACCATCATACTCCATGATACTTTCTTTTGTCGGGAATTCTTCGTATCTTCATGTTTCTTCACTTTATTTGCTAGTTTCTTCACTTTTTCTTCCTTTTCCCTGTACTTGGCTACAAATAGACTTGCACACAACTTTTTCACGATTAAGTATCAAAATCATGTGATTATAACCAAATAACATACATAAAAGCACGGATAACGCTACTAAAAACATGCACAATTTGAGCGTTATCAGCGTTTTTTGATAGCTTTATATTGTTATCCTTTTTTATGGGAGGACAAACATATTTTCTTGATAACATGGATTATGCCATTGTATTGTTTTGATATTTGATATCCTATATGCAGGTTCTGTTTCTTAACAATTTTGCTTTATGAATATTTTGTCTTCATGCGGCTTCGCAATACGATCAATTATAAGAACGAAAGTTTTTTTTTATCACCAAGCATGTAATTAGCCCATTAGCTTTTTTCAGCTTATATGGTTTTCGTTTTCAATACCTATTTTTTGAGTATGTCTTGGATTTTTTGAAAACTTCGGACCTGCTATGTGCAAAATCTATTATTAAATGCATTAGAAAATAAGACTTAGGCGACTTTTGACTCGTTTCCCCTTTTTTCTAAATTGTATGATTTGACACATGTAAATGGTTTCTTAAAATTGCAGGGTACAGTTTGTTTGTATTGCGACACTTGCCTTTCGATGCCATCAAGTTTTTCTCGTATGAGCCACTTCGAATTGGGTATAAACTAGCAGTAAGTTGACTTTGTTTTCTGGGCGGGTCAGATGACTTGGATAATAGGTCATCAGGAAGTTAAACCGAGCAGAAAATCCACAATCACAAGTGGTTATGGTATTTTTTTTTTCTTTCTGAAATTTGATTCAGTTACATTAGAGTTAAATAAGCTTAGTGTTTTGTATTGTTGGTTATTTGGTACGCGGGATTTAATATCGTACCCATTGATATTGTGTGGAATAATACATGTCGCTATGGTTCCTGAATCAATTTTGAAGAACTAGAAGGTGGTGAAGGAAGTTGATGGGGACAGAGAGCTGAGTAATTTGTCAAAAAGGGTTGGCAAAATAGAAGGTTCGTTATTCATCTCTTTATCTATAAAAGCGTGTTTGGTATTGCAACAAAACATTTTACTATCTTTCGAATGATTGATATAAAGACAATTTCTTTTGGGTAACCAAAAAGGAAATATAAAATATGATTTCCTTTTCTTCCATATCAAAAAAGAAATAACAGCTCTAATTTAGTGCTCAAACTCCATACATGTTTCTTCGAATGCAAGTCTAAAGTTGGACACAAATACGTGATTGTGTCAAGGTTATCGACTCGACAGAAACTACGAATTCACCTATATCTTATGAGGAAAAAGTCTTAGATTCTATTCTTTTCCAAGATATATTTTCAACTGACTCAAATACATATATAATCAGAAATTCATATATATCATATTTTTGCACCTACTAAATTCAGAATAAAAGATAAGTAATTGTTGACTGATGTTTCCTCTCCCTTCATTTACTTCGTATGAGCATTGGATATCTTGGTTTGATTCATGGCATGCTTCCAAAGAGAAGTCTCGTCGTTTATCTATTATTGTTGCAGCTTCTCTCTGGTGGATTTGGAGATATCGTAATAGTGTCACTTTTTGTCCACATCCGATGAGAAAAATTGATATGTTCAATTACATTCGTTCATCTTCATTTTCTTGGTTATTTTACAGGGGGAACATGTCTTGCAACTGGGTAGATTGGCTCAAATCTCCTTTGTTGCCCGTGAGTAATTGTTGACTGATGTTGTTTCTTGCTTTCCTCTACTGGGAGTTTCGAGCTTTAGCCATTTTGTTTAGGTTCTTTTTGCTTTGTTTTTCCCCGAGGCTTGTTTGGGTCGGCATAAAAAATACCCCGGAGTGAAAACCGGTGGCTCGGCCTCTGTGGGTGGGAATTTTTCTCTTGTCTTGGTTCGCTTTAATCGGCAAGACTTTTTTCATCCTTTTTGCTGATCTCGCAGTTAAAGTCTCGGGTAGAATCTAGTTTTTGTTGCTTTGGTTCTTTCTAGATTGTAATTGTACTCTTTGGCTTCTAGTGCCTTACTAGAAGTTCTTTTATCTATATATATTTGCCGTCCAAAAAAAAGATAAGTATATAGTGTATAGCGCAAGATCATATGGTTGCTGGCGCCATGTAGTGGCATTATTGTTGGAGAAAAGCTGATGTGCCAACTCTATCATTTCTATGAAACTGATCGAACTACGTTTGTTGTTATAGTTTTAATGTTCTTGATGGATACTTTGAGAGAAAAGGGCGCAAAAATGTAACCATAAGCTTATTTAGTCGGCCTGCATCATATTAGAATCTGTTGCTGTAAAGAAGTTGATAACTAACGACGTTAGCATTCTTTGTATCATCATGAAAATTCACCGTTCCTATAGTTAATAGTATATGAATGTACCAACCTTAGTTGCTTTTGAAACAATAAACGGATAGTGTAAATGGTCACTACATTGTTTTGTCCCTATTGATCAGTGGTATAAATTTATTGCAAGCATAGACTGTATGATGCTTTTTACACCTAAAACTGCTTTTAGTATCATTTGGATCCATTCACTTATTAATGGGTATGTTTTGTGTTTCAACTCAAACGGGTTAAATAGGTCAAATAAGTACTTCTATAAAACAGTCAGGAATGTAAAATGGGCTACAATGATTGAAAATCATGTTATCTATACTACTTTATAATGCATTTAGGCTTTCTAAAATTAGAAAGCTTAAAGATTCAGACTTTTTTACTTGCTTATTATGGAAAGAGTTTTTCTAACCAAAAATTAAGATAAGGAGCTCCAATCATGAGATGACATGTGTCACTTCTTAACAAACTCCAAGCCTAACTTCTAACAAACTCCAAACCTAACTCCTAACCACTAAAAATTAAGATAAAAAACTCCAATTATAAAATGACATGTGTCATTTCTCAACTAAAATTCATCTTTATTTTAAATTAAAATATCTTTTATCTACTTATTTTTTTATAATCTAATTTCACCATATTTTCTAAAATTTTATGCTCTTTAATTCAACATCCATTTTGATATATTTTATAAGTTTTAGTTTTATATTTTTAATGGGTTTATTTTATTTTAATTCAAATTTTTACAACTTTAACCTTTATTTCATTTATTTCAATCAATATAATCTTGATTCGTCAAAATCATATACTTTTGGGATAGTGTTTGACGCGTAAGAGATTGCGAGGTATTTCTATATGCGGGAATAATGATGTCGCGGGAAAGCTACGGGAAAGTTACGGGTAACCCAAACAAACACTTACAACTAACACATATACATTCGAAGTGTTGTGAAACGAATTCACTAAACGGGTAAGCAAACACATATAACTATACTTATCGCCGCCGCTGTGCGCGGGTACCCGGCTAGTATACAATAAATGGGCTAAACTTGCAGCATCTAAATTGTCAATATAATATGGGCTGTTTGGGATTGCTTCATCAAGTATGTATGGGCTGTTTAGGATTTGCTTACTGTGGAAAACTAGATGCGGGGTTGAATAATTTACCGATTAAAAACTTTGTTTTGAAACTTATTGAAAGATCAATTGATATTGATCTTAGATATGTTAGTGAATAATAAATAATATGCAAGCATATATATATATATATATATATATATATATATATATATATATATATATATATATATATATATATATATATATATATATATATATATATATATATATATATATATAAAGAGTAAATAAGGAAAGAAACAATCAAACCACGACAAGTTGTTTATAGTGGTTCGGTCTACAAGGACTCTTTTTCCTTGCCTACTCCACTCCCGAGTCTCACTTTCGAGAGTTTAACTTCACTAGTCAACAAGCTTCTTTCACCGTGGAGAAACCATTACACTTCGCTTACACACTATTTCCGACACTAAGCTAGATGTCGAGTTCTTTTCAAGGTTACAACCACTCCCACACACAATGTATTTTAAGGACTAAAATACTAACCACTCACACTCACAAGTTTATGATGGCTTGGTACAACAATGATGTATGAACAAGACTAGATCATACAACAACAAAACATACAAGACTTCCAACTATTCGTTGAAGCTTGAATATGCCTTGATCTTCTTTGCTACAATAGAGGATCACTATAATGAAATGAAACTGAGTTAGAAATGTTAGAGAGAAGGAATGTATGTGATTATGCTAGAAAGGGATGAGAAAACAACTTGGTTTGGCTTGCTATTTATAGCCAAAATGAATAACAGTTACCACAGACCACGGACCCCATAAAAGGGTTCCGCCCGTGTATAATTTGGGTGCCGCCAGGGTCTGACAGCAAGATTACCAAAATCTTACCAAGGTTAACCAAATCCATCCAAGATTGTGTAAGATATGTAGAGTCCAAATCTACACAAAATATCTAGTGAAATCCTCTAGAGATTTCAATGATGCACCACATGATGTTATATGTTGTTTTCTATTTTTAGAAATATGCTAAATGTAAATACATATGTAATGTTTTGTTTTAAGAAACTAAAACATGGTTGATCTAAAAATGTTAACATACATTATGGTTTAGAAGCATATAAAAATATGATTAATCAAAATGTAAATGCTTGAGTGATGAAGATATTATTTGAGGAAAAGCTTGTTTTAATATCTATTAAACTTGAGAAGCTTTAAGCTTTATAAAAATTAAATTTACTTTTGTCGTTAACAAAACTTAGGTAAAGATCATAAAATATAAATAACGTTTAATGGAGATATTTGTATTAACACTTACTAATATGGATTTGTTCGTTTATATTTTTCCCAACTATAATGGACATATTTTTTTTTTCCTTTTTACGATTATGACTCAAAGAAACTTATTTTTATTGTGAACATTATACTAAGTTTAAAGATATCTTAAAATTATGTTACTAATTTTTATCTTAAATAATTCTTGAAGCTAGTCGCCCGACATGCGGGCCTGTAGCTAGTATTTTAATAATACACTAACACTTCTATAAATTAATAATGTTTTACTTGAGATATTTTATTGATTTAGTGAGATATTGTTATATCGATAAAATAATAACTTGTTAATTTAATTTTTTTTTATGTGTAATCTTTAATTTTTAAATCTAATATACTAGTTACAATATATACTCCATCCGTGTCAATATAATTGTCCATATTTCCATTTTGGGATGTCTCAAAAAGATTGTTCACTTTTCATTTTTGGTAAAAACTAGAGAATATATTAGGGGAATATTCTCTTTGAGTGGTTGAGATTTATAGTGACCTCATTTTTATTAAACTTTGTGATTTTTCTCTCATGACAATAATTTTGAGACGGGGGGAGTACTAGTTAGTGATGAAAAATAAATTAGAAAAACAAGTTTTAGTTAACATTATATAAATTCACATTCATAAATTAACTGAATTTATCAAGTTTATTGTTTTTAAATAAGTAAAAAAGTTAGTTTCATTGGTACAAGTTCCAATTACCTTAATTGAATTAATTAAATTTTTACATGTTTTAATTACGTATGGCCTTTATATATACTAGACGAGTATCTGTGCGTAGCAACGAGAATTTATAGCGGCAGATAGTTGTAGTGATAAAAAAAAAGTTTATTGGACATAAACGAAAAATAGTAAAAGTTTAAGAATTTGAGGATTAAACACGATTTAAACTAAATAAAAATAATATGGGTTATGGGTTATAAACAAAAATAATAATAAAAGTTTAGGGTGCGTTTAGTTGAAGAAAAAATTCTCTTGTTTTCTATCTCTAATTTTGTAAAAATTTGGAAGGAAAATTTATCTCCACAAAAGACTTGAAAATATAGAAAACGGGTTTAGTTGATGTTTGTATTTTCTATTTTGAAGAAGGGGAGGGAGGGTAGTGGGTTACAAAGGAAAACAACTAAAATTTGTTTTGTAATTCTCCTTGTTTAGTTAGGAAATAGAGGATTTTGTGTTTTGCAAAACATTTTGTTGAAAAACGCTTATTTGAACGCGATCTCTGTTTTCCTTATTTTCTACAAAACATTTTATGGAAAACAAAGTTGTTTTCCCCCAACTAAATGCACCCTTAGGGGGCGTTTGGTATGAGTGAATCACATAGAATGGAAACACAAGAGAGAATGGAATAATCAAGAAAGAGAATAATCTAGGAAAGGAAAACACATTCCGTTGTTTGATACAACCAAAGAATCGATCATAGAAATGTGTTAAGATATTGATTATCATGTTTGGTATGATAAGAGAATGGAAGCAATGCAACGAAAATAAACACAAATAACTAGAACAATAACGTAACCACTAACTTAATTATCATTTGCTTTAATGTTTGAAAAAAGAAATTATCTTTTGCTTTAAAACAGTTTCAAGATAATGGTAAAATCTACATGTAAATCATGCTCCATCAAAAAAGAATCAACAACATCATTGACCATCCTTGATCTTTTTGCTTAAAAATTAATTTGACTAACAAACCATGTAGACATTGCATTGTTAATTTTCACCTTTTTTTCAATTCACGAAACCCAAACATATGAACATGATCATATATGATGACATTACCAATTGACCACCATGGCAATATTAGTATTTCCGGTTGACTACCTTCAGTTATGAACATCACAATCTGTCAATCTTGTTTTGTTTTACAATTAAAAGGATCATGGCCATTAAAGTATAATTTTCGTAACCATAGATCATGGTGATGTCACACCTAAATAGAGGAGGCTCTAAAAGTAACAGGAACCAATGATGAGAGTTAGTTGAAGAAGATGACAAGAGATGCGTTTCAATCTCTGGAGAGAAAAACGTTTTAGGGCTTTTTTAGTTTCTCTCAATTTGAGCAGCATGTGCCACGCACATGTTTTCTCTTTTATAGCCCATCTTTTTTCAATAGGCTCTGTGATTCTCACTTAGAATGGAACGTGTGAATACTTGTGCCTAATTTCTTGATTCACAGTATTCTCCACTTTTTTAAAGAATGAAAGAGGTGGAAAGAGAATGCCAATTTAATTCTCTAATTCCATTCCTTGCATCGAACAAACAAATGAATAGGCTCTCATTTCCTTTCCAGGCTTTCCTTTCCATTCTACCAAACATGCCCTTATGGTTTTCATATTTAATTTTTTACTTTCAACCGCCTTTTTTTAGTTTAGTTTATGGTAGAGTTATAAACGAGATTTTATATTGAAAGTGATCGCCTTTTTTTTAGTTTAGCTTATGATAAAGGTACAATCACATTTTACTCTTTCATATTTGCCCGGACGTGGTTGTCATTGATTTGGGTTAACTTTTATTATCTGGGCTAACTTTTAACAATCCACTGGACCAAAATCTTACGCTTATAACACCACTAACACTCACACACACCAAGCAACCAAACACCCCTTCATTTGACCAACACCATGGCACCATCGTCAACAACCACCGTCCCACCATCGTCAAAACAATCACTAGGCTTCGTAGCAAACGCCATAAAAAGAAAAAACAGCTTCATCCAATTCTTCGCAATGACAGGTATATTCCTCCTAAGCATGAGATCAGTTGGTCAAAAGTATCGTATCCAAGATCTCGAAGATGATACTGCTGCTTTACAAAAAGAGAATAGTAAGCTTGTTGATCGGGTTGAGTTTATTAAAAATAGTCTGTTTGATGAAGCTGCTGCGGATAAGACGGGTAGATTTGCTGCTAGGCTTCGGGTTTTGTTTGGTGACAATAATTAGGGCTTTCGAGTTGTGTTTTATTGTTGTTTGGTTGTACGTTTTCAAGTTGTTTAATTGATGTTGATAATAATATAGATGTTTTATCATGATTGGAATTGATAATGTGCATTTTATGCATATGAAATAAGCTATTTTGTTGGAAAAATAGACTTATCTAAAGTTTGCAGCTGAATCCTATTGATTTGTAATTTTTAAATTTTGTTTAAATTGATTTTCTTAGAAATTAACGTGTTCATTAGAGTAGTTAGTTGCTATGAAAGGTTAGTTACATAGCCTTATATGCTACTGTGCGTCGTATGCTTAGATAGTTTCTTTGTCATGTATTTTCACACATTCACGTATATTTGAGTACACGCACTCTCACACATCCATTTGTGGAAGGTCTTTTCGGAAGTAGTCTCCCTATCCTCCGAGTTTCCTTGGGATAGGGATATGATGTGTCTGCATTCTACCTCCCCATATTCTACTCCGGTGGGATTAAGTATTGTTGTTGGTGTATGAAAGGTTAGTTACACAGTTCTTGTATCTCCTTAATAGTGCAAATATGTATTCTCTTCTCTATTGTAAAATAGGATATCCGGTCTTAATATTATAGTTGCTAATGATAATTAAATTGGCTAGATATTTGATCCTAGTTCTTTTATTGTGTAGACGAACTTAATGAGGGAAGATATAGACTAGAATCTGGTCATACATATAAGTTGATTTTGCAGTGAATAACATTAATTTTAGTTTGTTTTTGGATAGTTGATAAGCTTAAACTAAGGGCCGTGTGGTTTGTTGCTAGGAATCACAATGGGTATCGGATTTGATATGGGGTAAAATGACAATGGATATAATTAAGTTTATCATTACCATTGTTTATGTTTGGATAACAAAATATGGTATGAAAAATGTATAGATATTTGAATTTTGTAGTGGAAAAGAGAAAGATAACATGGGGCCATGGAATGGATTACGTAGACACCAAATTGGCGAGGAATGAGCCTATGGGTATAAATGATATATTTGAAAGTCATATACTTATACCAAACATCTACAATCATATCCATTGGCATTCCCCCATTGCCGTTCCCCCATACCAAACACACCCTTAGAAATAAAGGAATGGTAATCTATTTTCTACGTGTACCGTTTTGAATGTACACCGTCGGAAAATTTCAGCTGAAATAAAATTCTTAGTTATCATTTAAAGTTGTAAACATCCCGTGAGTATAATATATAGTAGACGTGGATATCACCTACTGGATAGTGTTTATTCTCTAGCAAGAACCGAGTGCTAAATATATCTCTGAAATTGCTTTTCTATAACGAAAAATACTTGCACATTAAAATGTAAATATCTCATATGGGACGTAAACTCACAATCTCTTAGTCGGTGGACCATTTTGACACAGTTAGGCAAAGGTCTGTTAATCATTTAGTATTAGTTTTGATTCATCCACATGTACTAAAATGATACTTTAGATGCAGTAATTAATATGTTGTAGTCTTTCATGGGATGTTTGGGGCTTTGGGCACAGAGCTAGAATCTTAAATTTGAGCACGATCGTGGCCAAGTCATGCGACCGTCATTTCTCTCTCCAAATGGGACATGACCAAGATGCCACGATCGATTACCGGCGTGTTTTTTTTTTTTTTTTTTTTTTTTTAACGGTAACTTTTAAAGTGAGTGTTTGAAGTCGATTGAGATTTCAACCGATATATGTGTTTTTTGAACTCGACCGATGTTCCGACCGATCTCCCACATTGGGTGTCGACCGATCTCAAATCGGTCATGGTGGGATTTTAGGGGTGACCGACCGATGTTATTTTAACGACTGTGACCAGCCTTATGTTCAATAAGCCAACAAGTACAATTGGAGAATGATAGTTCGTTTTCGTACACAAGATATTTTCCGAGAAAATACAAAGGAATGTATTTCCCGGGTCGTTCTCCCAACGAGGGATGAATGGAATTTCCAACTCACGTCGCGATTATCGGGATTTGAATGGGAAAAGGGATAAATTGATGTTTTCTAAACTACGGGGCAAGGGAAGCAAAAAAGAGAAATTACACTACGGGGAATCCTAAATACGTGAATAAAACTAAAATGCAATAAATGAAAAGTAAATAAAATGCAACTACGTCTAATCCTAAAAATGACCTAAAATTATTTTTACTCTAAAAATGCAATTTGAAAACTATTTATGAATTAAAACTATTTTTTAAGATTTTTCTGGAATTTATTCAAATTAAAAACTAATTTTTAACTTTTAAAACTAATTTAAAATACTAAAAATTATGAAAATTAATGGGAAAATTATGAAACTATTTTTATAAAATCTAAATTAACTAAATAGAATTTTCAAAACTGACTTTGTATTTTTCTGATGATTTTTCTATTTTCTATGAATTTTAAACTATTTAAAACTAATAAATGGCTAAAAATTACAAAGTAAGCTAGGAAAAATCTAGAAAAATAATTTTTTTGCTATTTGTATATATCTTAATCTATGAAAATAGAAAATTTATTTTTTTGAAGATTTTCTGATTTAATTGTAATAAAAGCTATTTAAAAAGTCCTAAAAACTGTTTTAAAATAGGAAAAATACTAAACAGTGATGAAAAATTATGAAAAATTCAGTAAAAGTCTAAACATTATTCTAATTTTATGAAAAATATAAAAACTAGGGCTTATGTGTAAGATTTAGAAGCTGATGTGTAAACTGAATTCAAATAAGCTACTAAGAATAAGCTAATAAGCACAATAAGCCACCAAACTGTTACTGAGGCTAATTTATACTAAAATCACCTAACAGTAGCTAATTCCAACTACTCCTAATCTCTATTGAGCAATCTACCTATGATATGAGCTAATCAACTACTTAAGCAAAACAGCTACTAAGACCCTACTTTAAGCCCAAGCATCAGCATATCTAATAAGCCAAAGTGAAATCCAGAAATGTGGAACTAAAGTCCACCAAGCAAAGAGCTACTAAACCAAATTTCAGGATCTAACTATCTAGAATGAGCCATGTACCAAGTCTGCAAGTGAGCCTGATTCACACTCAGTTATGCTGAGTGTGAATAGGGCAAAATCAGCTGTTTTAGACAGCTTATTTAGTGCTTAAAACGATTTCTAAAAATTTGACAAAGATCAGATTTCAAAACTTGACCAATTGAAGTTATAAATCCCAAAGTTTCAAAAGCTTTAGATCAGAAATGAGCTTATGAAACTTCTACAAAGTTTTGTAAAAACTTACTTGAGCAATTTTGACTTTGAACACAGAAATGAAATTTTGACTTTTAAGAGATTTGAATCAAATTTACGGATTGATCATGTAAAAATAAGATGAAGTAGAACGAATTAAGCTAGCTTATACAAATCTAAACCTAAATGCATATAATCACTACTCAAATCCTAACAGATATGAATTTAAGGCAGATTAAATTTGATTATGACTATAACTGATCTAATATGCAAATGAGTAACAGAATTTGACTAAGTGATGCAAAATCAAACTAATGCAACCTAAATCTACTTCTGCTTGAACCTCTAACTCAGATTTAACCACTAATCCAAACAGTAGTTTATGCTAAATTCAACAATACTTAACTCTATAAATCCTAGATTAAACAAGCTTAACAACTTAATCTAAATTAAACTACTGAACAAGGTAACATGAAGCTAATAAACACAATTAAAACATAAGCTAAACTCAATTATGCAGATTGACAGAAATGAGATAGCAAACAAAAACTTACAAAAGTCCTAGCCACAATGGCTTGCCACTGAGATCATAGTACCACTATCCTAACTGATCTCAGCCCCAAATTAACAACATCAACCCATATCCATCACCATTCAGCAACTCAGAATCAATAATAGCAGCAGATTGACTTTTGTTGACCAAAAAGTGAATTAAGAGTAGATTCTGAGTAGTGAGAGTATAAGCTAAAATGATCTTATAAGAGCTTTTTGTAACATAAAACTTAAACTAAATTCAGTTTGAAAACAGGATTGAGAGATTTTATTTTTATTTTCTTTCAAATATTTTTCAATTTTTTTTTATGATTTTTGTTTTGAGAGATATGAAAACTGAAATTGAATTGTAATTAAACTCAAATGATTATAAGAATGATTTCTAAGCTAATGGAACAGTAAACAGAAATTTAGATGTGAAAAGATTAACAAAACTGAAAATGATTTATTATTACTAAAAACTTGAGTACAAAGGATGATTTGAATACAGAAATTAAACTTTAAAAACTAAGCATTACTCATTAACTACTCTATTCTACTACTACACTACTTCGATTACAATGGTGAAGTGAGGGAGTATTTATACACGAGCATGAGGCCTTGGAAGGATCTAGAAATCTTCATTTGTGCTTCTTTGAGTGCATTTAGAGCCTTTGGATCACCTTCCACGCATCCCATTTGATCTCAACCCTTGGATTGTTGCTTCCACGTTTCATCCACCAATGAGAGAGCAGTATTTGAGGTGTGGCACACGGATTGATGACCTGTCAGTCACGTGTGTCAGGTGGTGTCAGGGAAAAGTACCAATCTACCCTTAATTGTGGTTAATTTTGCGAATTGAGTGAAAAGGTAATTAGGGTTCATATTATCTGGGTAAAAGGGGGGTAAAAAGGGCGCGCTTGGGTTTTTTTATTATATTTCGGTTTTTGGTTGACTGGGTTGACCGGGTATAGTGGATGGTGGGTATGGACCGGGTAAAGCTTTGATGTTGGGCCGTGGGTTTGGATATCATATGGATCTTTGACTTGGACTTATAATAAAACCATGGTTTATTTAAAGGACCAATTGTGTTAATTCGAAAATCTAGGGACCACATATGTAAAGCGAAAATGTAATCCAAGGGTCAATGTTGCCAATCTTTAGTAGACCAAGGGCTGATTTTGCAATTTCTGAAACTTGAAGGGTCATTCTTGCCAAAAGCTCAAAGATGAGGGACTGATCTTGACAATTCTTCAAACTTGATTATAACTTTCAAAAATCATCCTCAGAGAATAAAAATCTTCACAAATGCATAATTTTGATCTTCCGGCTCAGCTCTAGCACTCTTAATCTCTCGTGCTCGGATTTTCGTCTGTTTTAGCTTCTTTTTGTGTGTTTTGACATATCCATACATGCACAAGCACAAACTCAAGAAAACAACGAATATTAGCAATAAACGGCTCTTTCTTGGTTATTTTGGGTTTTATTTGATAAAGAAATGATATGTGTTTTTGCACATATCAGAGAACTAATGAGCAGTATCCCTGAAAGAATGCGAAGTTTGTTGTTGTCGTCAGTAAACATACTATTGTTCACCTGAGGTTGACTTCTGAACTTATATAAGCAGCATTTTATACAAAGGACTATTGCAATAATCCAATGAAACTCGCAAGTATTGTCTTGCTTCTGGTGTCTGTGGCTATTACAGAGGCTAGACGGTGGTAATCGACTAATGCACCTTTGTTGAACGTATAGCCTGAATTATCAAGATGCTTTATGTGAAAAATTACTCGCTCTATGGTTACCTGTTACGGCTTACAGTCGTACTCTATTTGTAAAATATTAGTTTACACGTTAGCCGTTTACCCTATAGCTGGTTTAGAATATGACCATATTTGTTCAATAATTATTTGGTTGGGTTGTTTTGGTTTCATAAACATAAAAAGCTACTCAGCAGCCAAACCACATTAGTGATAAGTATTGGGTTCGTGTTGTCCACTTAAGCTGTAGGGAACAGCAGCCCAGCCACTTGGCAAATGGAGTAACATAATTAGAGGCTTAAAAAAGTAGTCTTATAACGGCTGAAATGCTGCAACTGCATCGATATAGCTTTTCACATAATAAGCTATGATAAAATGTGGTGACGAGATATTGTAAATTTATATGGATGGTCACTTTTGAGTAAATAATATAAGTGAGTTTATTAGTTTATTGCACCATTTTTGTGCAGTAGTTTCTTTTGTTTTAACATATATGATCTTGACTTGTATATAGTTGTTAACATTTCGAACTACTTAGTTGGATCTGCATGCGTAATGATATAAATATAGTTATATAATAAATATAGTAAATGAATTCTTAACCCAACTCTCATTGCAATTCTCTACCCACTTAGTGAATTCATTTCACAACACTCCAAATGTATATGTGTTAGTTGTATATGTTTGTTTGGGTTTTCAGTGTCTTCATGACATCATTATTCGCGTATAAAAAGACATTCATAATCTCTTTCCGTCAAACACTTTCCCAAAAGTAAATGATTTTGATAAATAAAGTTTGTATTGATTAAAATAAAGTTTAAAGTTATAAAATTTGAATCAAAATAAAATAAACATCTAAAAATATAAAAACTAAAACTAGTAAAATATATCAAAATGGATGTTGATTTGTAGAGCAAAAATTTTAAAAATATGGTGAAATTAGATCATAAAAAATTAAGAATTAAAGATATTTAAATTTAAAATAAATGTGATTAATTAGTTAAGAAGTGACGTATGTCGCTTATTATTAATTTATTTATTTTAGTTTGTTAAATTCATCCCTTTTTGTTATTTCTTGGTTAGAGAAGTGACACATGTCACTCAATAATTGAAGCTCCTTATCTTAATTTTTTGTGGAGCCCACAACTTAAATGCTTTATATAGTAGTATAGATTATTGACTTGTAATAAATCTAAATGATGCTAATCTCGTCAAGTAGTTGCTTAAATTCAAACATCCCTTTAGAATGATCAATGATTGAACTGACCCGTAATGTTTAAAAAAGTTTACTACCATGATTAAATATACCCGTGAAGCACTACTGCTGCTGACTACAGCTAATGAGAACCAGCAAATTTGAATCTTGACTTTCACTTCAACTTGACTTTTGGAGATTTGAAGCAAACCATAATCATTCGAAATTTTGAATTAAAATCTGTCGACTTTAATTTGAGTTAAGTAGGAATATTTACCATTAATTGTCAATTTAATTGTCTAACAAATCCCTTAAAAGATAAATTTCAAATTTTATTTCTCAACTTTTCTTTAAACTAGGCATTTTGACCCGTGTGATGCACGAGTCTTTTTTATTACAATAAAAATCAAACTTTAATTTATGCAAGAACACGACATATATTACGGGTTAAAATATATACATAAGTTCATTGTTAAAATTGTGCGAGTTAAGCAGTATTTTTTATTTATAAAACTAATCATTGTCTTCATACCTTGAATCTTCTCAATCTTCAACACCTCCAAAACAACCATTTGTTACAACCATGACGATCGCCCCGTTAATCTACAACCATTCTCTTTGCCATCACTTTTACCCCATAACCCATGACCTTACAACCATTGTCGAAGATAATGCAAACATCATGTAAAAAAACGGTGGGGACGAGGGTGATGGTGGGGGTGATGGTGAGGGTGGGGGTGGGGGTGTGGGTGTGGGGTGGTAGCAAGGGTTTGGGTGGTGAGGTACGTGTAGGGGGTGGCATAAGTGTGAGGTGGTGGTGGGGTGCATGTAAGGTGGTGGCATGGGTGTCGGGTGTTGGCGGGTGTGTGGGGTGGTGGCAAGGGTGCGTGTGGGTTGGTGGCAATGATAGAGTTGAAGAAGAGGCGTTTAGATCATTGGTTAAATATAAAAATTAGGTGTTTGGAATTTAGTTTCAGTGTTGTGAGGCTCAGAAGACCAAAAAAGTATTATTATTATTATTTATTTTTTTTTTTTTTATTATTTTTTTTTTAATCCCAACATCACTTCATTAGAAAACCAAAAGGAATTACAAGAAATTGGTGGGAAGCCGAGACACAATTAGAGGGGAGTTACAAGAAATTAGAGGGGAGCTGAGATAATAACTGCTCCCACTCCTCTAGCTATAACAAATCTAATCCTAATAAAAATATGATCAGCAACAAGTGCTCCAACATCTTGAGTCAACGAGAATTTTCGGATACGCTTTATTAAGGTTACATCATCCTTCTCTAGTTCACCAAACGTAAAGAATGAGAAGGGGGGAAACACGTATCCAATGTCTGCACATTTGGCCTCGTACTTGACACGCTTTCGTTGGGCTGCGTCAATCACCGCACGACCCGGTACAAATTCAACCATGTTAGTTTGCGTCAAGGGGGACAACCCTGTCAAATCAATACATGCATCCCGACCACCGTCCCGGAATAGAGCAACAATTATTATTATTATTATTATTATTATTATTATTATTATTATTATTATTATTATTATTATTATTATTATTATTATTATTATTATTATTATTATTTATTTATTTATTTTTTTTATTTTATTTTTATTTTTTAAACATCACTTTCATTATAAACAAAACCATAGAATTCTGAGAAATTAGTGGGAGCCTCAAACAATCAGGGCTCCACACCTTAAGAATAAGAAACTAATCATCATCTTGAAGATATGAGTAGCAGCACGTGCCCCAATGTCCTGAGATATAGAGAACTTCTGGATCCGCTTAAGTAAGGTCACGACATCTGCCTCAAGTTCCCCCAAGGAGGAAAATGAGAAAGGGATGAATCACCGCAGGACCTGGCACAAAATCAATCATACCAGTTTGCGTGAGGGGAGACGACCCCGTCAAATCGACACATACATCCAGCCCTCCATCCCAAGAATAGAGCAAGATATATGATGGCCGTAAGACTTGCTCCCTTCCTCCACCCAACCCGATGTCGACCTCTTTACGAGCTGAGACCCCAGATCGAAAACATATATGAACCAAAGTATCGCGCACCATGTTGTCTTAGATGTTTAATACCAATAGTGCCAAGACTGCGATAAAGCATGGTCCCGTAAATATCCCCGTGAAAACCTTGGAGTAAAATTTGAACACGACATTTGAGCAGAGAAAGGGAACACCTGGCCGATAACATAATGCTCACCGTAAGTTACGGCATTCATAGTGCGTCGTGCAGGATATCGAACCACCCTAAGCCAATCTGAAGTGTAGTCCTCCCTTTGCGACCTCCAAAGTGCCATTTGTCGAGGAGATAGGCAAAATGTTGATTCAGTCATTTGGGTAACACGTGTGAAATATATATCTGCCATTTTCTTCATGAGTTTGTGGGCAGTGATCTCATCCGGGTTACTCAGAAAATCAATCTCCATTTTCGCATTAAAAGCACTCAAGGCATCTTCGAAGGAAGATCCAGAGGTTACAATATCAGAATGTTTGAGGAGCTTAGTTTGTAGTTTGGCAGATTGAAGTTTAGACGCAAGGAATGCATAATTCAAGGCATCCCCTGCTGAATATACACCAAGCCCCCCAAATGTAAATGGCAGGGTGGCAGCCTCCATTGCCAATCACCAAATCCAGGCCTAGAAGTAGTGACAATACGTTCCAGAGAAGAACGTAGTGCGGCATCAAATGCAACATGCGCACGCTCAAAGACCTTAGGAGAACATGTGCGCATAGAGAAATATAACTATTATTGGTTTTTTGCCTGTTAAAATGGTAGCCGGTAAAAAATAGTCATATTTGAACAAAGATATCAATTGAATAGTTTCTTTTTTTCTTTTTTACTAAACTTATCATAACGGATGTATGTGTCTATTGTATGGCTCGAAACCTTATTCAGAACAAAAATATACAATACAAATCTATCTCATAATATATACCACACAAATAGTATGTATCTATTGTATGGCTCGAAACCTTATTCAGAACACAAATATACAATACAAATCTATCTCATAATATATACCACACAAATATATCTAAGATGTTTAAACGTGACTTAAACACATAACTAATTGGTCGGAGAGTATTTAAAAATTAAATGTTAAGAAAAAGATGCACTGCAATAAAAGCTAGGATTTGAAAACCAGCTATGAATGTGTGATGCATCGTACGTGGAAAGTATTTGTATGAACAAGGGGACCAAAATTGTTGAATAAGTAAACCAAAAGTTATCAAACTATAATCTATATGAATTTATGTACAAGACAAAAGGTGTATGATTCCGTGAGGAAAATAATACTCCAAGAAATTGCTATGGAGACGAGAGTCACATGCTCATCTTCTACCCTTCCAACTTATTTCACGTGAAAAGAATTATACAACCGGCCCCTCACTTCTATTCATGTACCCGTTTACTGATACGTATACATACATGCATGGAAATTAAATATACATACATAAGACCACTAGATGGCATTGGCGTCAAGCATGTTATATTATTTTTGGCTTTGCTGTTTGTTCAACACACTTTTATGATGAACCAACAAACATATTGACTAATAAAAAAATGCAAAAAATCTTCTACCAATAAATTAATAAACGTTGATTGTTTTTGGAAAGGAGTGGTGTGGACGTGAATACAAGAGGTTGTTTTTCTAGTCCAGTTAAAATAAAAACAAAGCACATACCACAACTTCCGATTACGACGGCTTAAATGACAAGCGTATCATCAGGCGCACATTTTATCATCTAATCTAAACTAACACATATTATCTCCGTCCCATAATAGTTGTTCAATTCGACTTTTTTAAGTCTCTTTTATTCAACTTTAATCATAAATATTTTTATTTGTGTAATATAATATTTGATAAAAAATATATAAATAGATTGGATTTTAAATGTATTTTTTTTGGTGAAAACTGTGAAGATATATTAGAATAACATCATAAAAGATTAAAAGACATTCAAGTTTTAGGACACATGAACATGCTCATAGACTAACCATAGAGAAACCAACATACAAACCGAAACATGCTATCTAAATCTCATACAGAATACTTCAAAAGTTTCACAAACAACAATTACAAAAGCACCTATAACTGTTTGTGAATCAAGTATTAAATGTATTTTCATTTGATACAATTTTTAATCAAGTATTATATAAAACAAATAAAAATATTAATCGTCAAAGTTGAACAAAAAAGACTTAAAAAGTAAAAATGAACAATTATTATAGGACGAAGGGAGTAACACATGCCATGTATTTTGGTTTTTATTATCCACTTCAAAGGCATTGTCCAATTTATGGTCCCCAATGTCTACTTTGTTAATATAATAAATCCTGGTACATCCCATTATAGAGTCCACTTTGTTAATATAATAAATCTTGGCACATCCCATTATAGAACGCGATTTAGCTGAATTTTCTTTTGTATTAAAAATAGCGTTTTCATAGTTTGTGTCTAAAAATAGCAATGAATTGTAACAAATTTGAGATTTCTGTTGATCTATAACGAATTATATTGTTCTTGTTAGTTACGTGGTACACTTCTTTTAGGAAGATGTTACTGATTTTGACATACAAAACAGTTTCAAAGTATGTGAAGAATTCTATAGAAGCATAAAAAGGAGTTTATGTGGACTACCTAGATTGAAAATGGCAAAATGCAATGGTGCGTGTACTCCCGCGTAAGCCACTTGTGGGTTGTGATTTGTGAATGTATGAGTGGCCATTATGATATTTATAAGACTAGGCGAGTACTCGTGTTTATCGGCATGGTTTTCAGCGACAGACAATTAACGATATGCGATATCGTGGTAAGTATTTCGTAACCTCGAGATCATAAAAAATAAATCGATTACTAACCTCAAGATCATCATCAATATTCTTTTGATTTTGCATATCTATTATTTATGTTTCCTTCCTGTTGTGAAATACAAACTTGTTTTGGTTTGTTAATATAAGTGAAATACGAAATGTTGAAAAAACAATTTTCCCGCCCATGAAACAATGAAATGGCTGACGCAGTATGGAAAATGAAAATACATTAAAGTCAAAATTTAATAGTTACCATGCAAAGATACCATGCAACAAATACATTGAAATCAAAATAAATACTTTCCATGCAAAATTAACATGCAATAATAGTTGCCAAAGAAACATGAATTTCGCCCATGTTATGCACTTTCCATTATTTCATTTTTTTCACTTTTCTAATATTGACTTGTTAACCATTTTCTTATTTTATGTAATCAAGATATAATATTTTGACATCGACACAAAAATAAAGGGAAATTTGCATTTATGTTATTTAATACGTAACTTATTTTCAAGTTGACTTAATTGTGTGACATATTACTAAATATGTGAATCGATGAAATTACTATAACGAAACTTGATACTTTCATTCATACAAATAACACCACCAACGTTTTTTAATCTCATAATTTTCATTAAACAGATTACACCAATAAACATATATATATTTTGATGCTCTTCAAGTTGATATCTATTTTACTCTATTTTGAAAAATAAATAAATAAATAAATAAACTGAAATTTTGCAATATAATCGTAATATATTTTAATAAAAAGTTACCTTTAAATAAACCTCTTTCTTCCTCCATGAACCCTTTTCATCCTTCCTTGAACCCCTTATTCCTCCCACACTTTGATGTGGTTCGAACTAAAACTTTTATTGATGGTTGGACTAGACTTCATAACATGGGCCGGTTCTAGCCACTTTCATCATTGAGCTCGTCTTGTATTCCGGCCCGATCAACACCCATTCTTGGATCCGTATCACACTTTGTATTACGAAATATTATTATTTTTTCTTTCTTCCTCCTACTCTCATTCATTCCTCTAGTTCATCATCATCTTTGAGTGCCCTCTATCAACCTGTAATTTTACTTCTTCCTTCATCCATACATTTCAAAGTTTTGTTATTCTTTACCAACTTTTTCTTCTCATCTATTAATCTTCTTCACATTATTTTTGTAATCCAAATTTTAAATCTTCATAGAACAAATTGAGTTTTAGTTAAAAATATATAAATACTAGTAAGTTATGCTTTGTGAATTGTATAAAGTGATATCTCTGCAAAGTTTGCAAGTAAAGTCAGTACTTGTTTTTTTGTTTATTTGCGTTTTACAAAATCTGCGAATACAATACGACCTTATATGAGATAAGGGCATTCTTGACATTTAGAAAAAAAAAAGATAGATTAAGCAATATGTCACAAATGTGAGTCTAGTTAGAAAAAGGATAGATTAAGCAATATGTCACAAATCTTGAGTCACAAAAATGCAAATTTCCCGAAATAAATTAATTAGAGTTGCAGACTAAGAAGTTTTAGTTCATGGTCAGATCGACTAACATAACTGGCTTATTAAACATGGCGTGTTTGGTTGTTTAATTTGTGTAACACGTCTAACATACCAATCCAACATATTAACTTGTTATTTGGATTGTGTTTGGATTATTCTAGTGGTGGGGGCTTGGGATTCTCTAGTAGAGGTCTCAAGTTTAAACCCCACAACTTTGGGGCCAACATTCGGGCATTTATTTTCTCAGCGCAAATATTTTTGTAGAGGTGAGAATTGAGAGCTTTTGAAAAAGTATGTTATGGGTTTAAAATCTCAACTCTATTGGTTTGCCGGAAAACAATTGAACGTTGATTGGGGCCGGTCTTTGATGAAAGGTCGGTCTACACCAATGAGTGTACGAAGTTAGAGTTTCTTCATGAATTTAAACCTTTAGAAGACGTGTTCAGATTAATATGTCTAAATACAATAGAGTTGAGCCTGACCCGATTGCATATTACTTAGATATATATATAGGTGGTGTTCGGGTTGTAGTCTTGTGAGTTGTGACTCGCTAACGCACAAACCTAAACCATTGACACAAACCCAATATACGAATTACCACTCATATGTGAATGCATCATAAATTGGTGACAGATACAAACATTAACAATTTATACTCTTTCCATATATAAATATATGAATATGCAATCTCATATTTATGCATTTTCCACATTTATCTTGTAATCACCTCTGAATAAAATATCAAAATTTGAAGAAATATTTTCAAATAATAAAGTTGTCACAGCAGACATACTTTTATAATAAATTTCCCTCTCGAATCTTCACCTCTTCTTTTAATCCCCTCTCTCCCAACAAACTCAACTAGCACCTCTATTCATTACTCTCTACAACACTTTATTTTTTCACACGCTTTTCCATTAATCGAACCGGCGAACAAAATGCCGCGAAACCTAGCGGTTAGTATCGCCATTGGTGCAGTCCTCGTCGCCATTGCTGGTGCCGAGGACCCATATAGATTCTTTAACTGGAATGTCACATATGGTGACATCTACCCACTTGGTGTTCGTCAACAGGTTAATACTTTATGTGATTATTTATACTTAGAATAAGTTGTTTTAAATATGTGATTTGAGTTGCTTATTACAAAATGTTTATATGGTTATTTTGCGACGTTAAAATGCAGGGAATTTTGATTAATGGAAAATTTCCAGGACCTGATATTTATTCTGTTACGAATGATAATCTCATTATCAATGTTATCAACAGCTTAGACGAACCTTTTCTTCTTTCATGGTAAGTGACCAGCAGTATTATCCATTTTAGGCATGCATTGTATATGTTCATAACATGTACTTCATCAAACCAGATCGGGCTAAAACTAACAAAAAAAATACATTTGCTTAATATGCTTATTCTGATGCCAATGTGCTATACTTTGGACACGCTTTGACAAGAAGTCATACTTGCTACAAAGCATGCAATATCATTGCATATCTTTTGGAAATTTAAGTCTTTTCAATGTATCTTGGTATAAATTTAAGTTATTACGTTAGTATGTGGGGTTAGGCTGTCCGGTAGCGTGTTTTGCTCATTTTAGCTCGTAGATATTTCCATTAAATCTAAATGAGCTAATGTGACTACGAGCTGTCACAGTTTATGACTAATATCATTCTAAACAAACATAAAAATCGTAATTGATATACCTTCCAAAATTATGTTTTGGCTCAATCTTCAACTTTTTAAAGTGTGTCGGTTATCTATGGATGAAATTTCTTGTGCCAAATATTAGTTAGGGGTTGATGAGTAATGTATAATCAGTCAATATCGTTTTTATTTTTGAACTATCATTTTCAGTAGTTATAGAAGTTATGAACAACTGAGTCTTACAACTCAAACACGATAACCTTACGAATTTAATAGGTGGTTTTATCAATATAGGTGAGTTTATCAATGATGCACCAAATAAACATAGTAGTAAATATAACGTAGATCTGTCTTTGGGGTTGCAAATAAATTAAATGCAGCCAAGAATGTTGTGAAGTCAATAGGTGCACTAACCGAAGAAGATAACATTAGTTCTCATTAGCCAATTTGCTCTAACAGAATGCATTGGTTGTGTTTCATTGGTGTTTTCATTATTATATTTTCTCTTTTTTCTTTAACTAACCATATCATATGTAGCCACTTCAATTGTATGAAAATCTTTTTATAAATCAAAGTCACATTGTTAGTTAGATAATTAATTAGTCAATAAAAGTATGGATGTTTGTTCAAAAAAATAAAATAAATAAATAAATGTGGATGACATAGATATTAACCCTCTAGTAAAGTAAAAGAATTATATAACCTCACATCAACGTACGTACATTGATAGCATTGACAAATCAAGTGAAATTTGTGTTGCTATATGTTGTTTTGTCAAATTCGCTTTATCGATTACAGTTTTCACAACAATAATTTGTTGAGTTGTTACGGCAAGAGAGAAGCTTTGGTTTTATCGGTACATTCGCTTATATTATATGCATGAATAGGGGAATTAATAAGTGAAAGAAAGATGACAATGAAGTAATTTGAGAGGTGGTTAAAAATTCCCAGAGTTTAAATCTTAGGTGTAGGAGTGGAAGTTACTTTAATTTATATTTGATTTAAAATTAGAAGAGGGAGAAAAGTAAATTAGTTTCCTTAAATGTTGGCCATTAATTTGATCTAATGGCTAAAAATTGTTTAACATGATTGGTCAAGTTATACGCAACTTGATCATTTTAAAGATGATTTGGTCGATTAATCGATATTTTTATATATATATTTTTTAATTTCACAATATTTATATTGACTTGGTAAATAGAATCATGCATATATGCTAGGACGTGTACTTTCCTTTTTGATGAAAAAATTGAAATTGTCAAATATATACATGTCTGTTGTGATAGTTATTATTTTCATGTCATGTGACTTTTATAATAAGAAAGAAGTTTCTAGTATAACGGTGTAATATTTAGTTAGCTACTTACTCTTTTCAATAAATAAGAAGCAAGTAATTTAATCAAAAGTCATAGCACAAAACACACATACAAACCATTAACTCAATTTATTAAAAGACAAACTAGCTGCATACTATGGTTTTTATAATTATCTTAACATATACTGTATATACGTTTACTTAAACAATGTCTAAATAGCTTGTTAGTAGCTATTGACATTATTGGCTTTCAAGTTACGTTTTTGTATAAACATGATATATATAATAATTAGCAGTTTGTATTGCAAAATTCAAGTAAATTGATTGTGAAATGTGCTTATATAGGAACGGGATTCAACAGAGAAGGAATTCGTTCGAAGATGGTGTGTATGGAACAACATGCCCAATCCCTCCAGGTAAAAACTTCACATACATTCTCCAAATGAAAGATCAAATTGGAAGCTTTTACTACTTTCCTTCTCTTGCGTTTCACAAAGCCGCGGGTGGTTTTGGAGGTATTAGAATTCTTAGTCGTCCGAGAATCCCTGTGCCATTTGATGAACCTGCTGATGACTTTACTGTTCTTATCGGAGATTGGTACAAGTCTAACCACACTGTAAGCATTCTGCTATATTTTTACTAGTATATCAATCTCTAATTTATACGATCTAACAAAAATATTATCGATCGGAACCATGGGCTAGCTTATTTACTTAAAACCAATTGTATATATATTATATTATAGTTATAACAAACTGGCCATGTTGACTCTTTAGGTACGCGTTTTATGTTCACAAATAAGCCAATGTTAGAATATTTCATAATATTATATTGACAACCATACGATAACGTAAACTTTTTAGACTATAATGATTTCTTCAGTTAAATGTTTTGTTTCTTAATTTGGCGCGAACGATTTAAAGAAAAAAACTAGCTGTAACTATAAATTTTGGCACTAATTGCGGAGTGAATGGTACCAACTTTCTTAAACCTTTACTTTAATTTGAAGCAAAGAATTTTGGTCTTTAAATTGAGTATTACTTTTAAGTGGGTCACTCGTTAAACTTTGTAGGCTGCTTTTTTAATCGCTTTATATTTTTGACAATTTACTAAAAATGTGTATAGAGATTCAAACGCCAAAAATATTTATAAGACAGTGTATTAGACTTAATTATACTATAGAAATTAAATATCATGTCATATTCACAAAGAAAGAAATATTTTTCAAAGGTATACGTTTATGCAAGCGATTACGTTACAAACCTATTGAGAACGTGCATACTTTCATAGTGTTCTTTCACATGGTTTGTTTTTATGCCCTATTTGCTACATGATATTATGATACATGAAATTTTGAGATTAAACTGGTATTCAAATTTTAAGCAAAACATTTCACATGGTTGTGATATGATTACATGCGCCTTTACACCAGGTTTTGGTCAATTTTTATTGTTGCATTTCATTTTCTTGAATGAAAACGTAAAAAATATAAAATAAAAGTTGCCTTTAATCGATATTGTTTCAAACGTGAGACGGCAAGCATTTGGAGTAAACGGGCATGACCTAATCCGTCTATGTATACCTTAGTATGAAAAATGAAAGTTTTAAGTAATTTTATTCCTTGAGAGATCTAGTATTTTTAATACATGTATTTAACAATTATAATGTCGAGCAAATAAAATGTAGTTTGGTAACATGTCTATGATATAAACTTGGTTCTCACGAGAAATGATAGAGTAACTTTATCATCATTGTTTTGTTCTAATTAAATATCTAATGCCGAATGTGTATTGTTGTTTCAGAAACTGAAAGCAATTTTAGACCGAGGCCATAAGCTTCCAAATCCTGATGGAATCCTTATTAATGGACGTGGCCCGAATGGTGCCTCGCTCACAGTTCAACAAGGAAAAACATACAGGTTAAGAATATCAAACGTGGGACTGCAAAACTCACTCAACTTCCGCATTCAAGGCCATAGGATGAAACTTGTTGAAGTTGAAGGAACACACACTGTTCAACAAATGTATTCATCTCTTGATATTCATGTTGGCCAATCATACTCGGTTGTCATCACAGCTGATCAACCGGGCCAAGACTACTACATTGTAGTCTCATCTCGGTTCAACTCCCCAATCCTCACCACCACCGGAGTACTTCATTACAGCAACTCTGCCGGGAAAGTCTCTGGCCCAATCCCTGGCGGGCCCACTATCCAAGTGGACTGGTCTCTCAACCAGGCCCGATCCATCAGGACTAATCTTACAGCAAGTGGGCCTAGGCCCAACCCACAAGGCTCATACCATTATGGTATGATTAATACTAGCCGAACCATTACCATTGAAAGCTCAGCTGCTCAAGTTGATGGGAAACAGAGATATGGGCTTAATGGTGTCTCGTTTAAGCCCGCTGACACTCCTTTGAAACTTGCTGATTATTTCAACATTGGAGGCGTTTTTCGAGTTGGAAGCATTTCTGATAGGCCTAATAAGAAAAGTGGGCTTTATCTTGATACGGCGGTTATGGGGGCTGATTATAGAACTTTCATTGAGATTGTTTTTCAAAACCATGAAGATATTGTACAGAGTTATCACCTTGATGGCTACCAGTTCTTCGTTGTGGGGTAAGCGCATCAGCTTTAGCTCATTTTATTTGGGGTTAATTGCCTGAAAAACATTTCAAAATTAAAACTGGTTAAATGATGATGTGTCGGCAGTTTTGAACATCTACTCTTGATCAAATTAACGCTGTTATTTTCACAAAACATCAAGCGCAGTACTAATTATTTGTTTGATAAACAGAATGGATGGAGGTGTGTGGAGTGAATCTAGCAGGAAAGTTTACAATCTTCGTGACGGTGTTGCAAGAAGCACCATTCAGGTACTAATCAACGCTGTTTTTTTCTTTCCTAATATGCACAGCCCTTTTGTGTTTCTCATTGACAAAAAATAACAAACTATAAATTAAGCTTGTCTTGTTTTAAATATGTAGGTATACCCGAAATCGTGGTCTGCACTCTACATACCACTCGATAATGTGGGTATGTGGAACTTAAGAACAGAGTTTTGGGCACGGCAATATCTCGGTCAACAATTTTATCTGCGTGTTTACACCAGCTCAGGGTCAGTTAGAGACGAATTTCCAATACCAAAGAATACTCGTCTTTGTGGAAGGGCAAGTGGTCACCACACACGACCGATCTAATCTCCCACCGAAGGTGAGTTAGGAGGTTAATTTTAGATTCGATATCCACTTGAGATACAAATAATTTATGAGTTAAGATTGGGTTTGAGCAATTTATAGTTGTGGTGATATATAAGCACTAAGTCGGATGTGTTAGAAGTGTTTAAGACCTTAACTCAAGGTCACATTCTTTTTCTTTGTATCTTTTATTCCTGTGTAAGTGGGGATTTTTTCTTCTTTATATTGCTGTGTTTAGTGAAAAAATTCTATATTATTATTGTAATAAACCAACTGTTTGATAGATTTCAGTATCAATATTTTGCTTTCAGTATAAACATACCATCAGTATATTTCTATGTGTGCATTTCATACATACATCGTATAGCTTATACATATAGTTCAACAGGAAGAAATTATTACGGAGCTTTGAGTCACAAAGCACGTTGCAAGAGCATGTTCTCTGTTTTCTAGTAGACTTAACAGCAACACTTCTTATACAATACAACATGATTTGACCTTAGTTCATCCAGGATGCACCCAATGCCTGTGCCATGAAGCTATAACAATCCACCGATTCATCTATCTGCAATTAGGTGTCAAAAATTCATATTGACTGTCAAGTTTCATGTGTTATGGTCTGAATAGATACTTATAAACTTAGAGCAAAGCTATAGTTATTTTCAGTACCATTTTCTGTGTCGAGGTCCCACAGCCGTGCCCAGATTTGCTACTGATTCGTGCGATGATTGGGTTATATTGTGGGGTGTTCTTCACACTTGTACATAGCTCATGTTGCATAGTCTAGAAAACGAACAAGACAATCAAGAAATATGTCAATTACAAAATCATGATTCATTCAATAAGAAGGAAAAAAGTTAGTCACTAAGCATAACAACATATCACACATTCTAAGGGTTTTTTTCCTTTTGTGAAACGTCTGTATATGGTCAGTACCACATATTTGTAGACATCTAGGACGTTGCTAAAACTAAAGCTCAGAAAATGGTTGGAGCGTGTACCGCTAATAACTTAAGTGTGTGCAGTGGCACAACACGATCATCATGATCAGCAGTTAGTAGCATAGTAGACGGATACTGAGTAGCCCTGCTCGATGAATCTTTCCATGGTCGTTTAACATTATGCAATGGTGAATACCTGATAGAGAATTATTAGTTTATAACAAGTGAAAGAAACATACATAATAATATTTCATGTGTTAGACTGAAAATCATGATGAACGAATGTGGTATGAACATCATCTGAGACCAGCTATAACTCACTTGATTAGGTAATGGAAATCGTCTTCTTTTTCTGAGCAACCAAACTCAGGAATCCACGCGTGACCTAAAGCACAAAATATATAAAGTTTTTATATGAATTTTGTTCATTAATCATGCCTTGCTTTTGTCAACGTATTTGTTCACATTTATAATTGTGTAAAACATGAAAATTTATAAAGTAATAAGAGTTTCTGCAGTTATAGTTAGAAACCAAATTGCCCACATTCATAAGCATGCAGAGATATAAAGTCTATCGATACTTCAAATGTAGAGGTCAATTTTGACAATCATTTTTCACGCCGCACGAGTTGTGAAGTTTACAATCCTACACTTGTATGTGTGAAATTTTCCACAAAAAGATATGTATATAGCTAATTTGTTCACTTGTTGCAGTATGCAAGTATGTGTACTCACCGATGGTAAACTTGTGGTATCGTAGCATGTCCATTACCCCCGCGTGAACTAGAGCACAACCAAATAGATCCGGTCTCTGTCTCAATTATAATTTTACGATTTAAGGACATTATTATCTAATGGATATGTTGACAACGCGAAGAATATAAAGATACCTGATTGATGCAAGCACCAATTAGGATTCCACCATTGCTTCCACCTTCGATACATAACTTGCTAGGGTTGGTATAACCTTTTGAAACGAGGTACTCACCAACTGAAATAAAGTCATCAAAGCAATTTTGCTTGTTTGCAAGTGAACCTGCTTGGTGCCATTCTTCACCATACTCTCCACCACCACGAATATTGGCAACACAAAATACCACTCCTAGATGTTGTGCCAAAACAACACGAGTAGTATCAAATGATGGAGTTAAATTAACACCATATCCACCATATCCGTATAACAAACAAGGGTGTGATCCATCTAAATTTATATCCTTCTTAGCCACGATGAATACTGGGACACGTGTTCCATCCATACTATGCACAAACACCTGAAAGTTTTTAAAAAGTTATAATGTATCTTTTAAAATCACTCAAAATATTAACATTCATTACCTGATTAGCATGGTATTCGGCTTGATTAAATCCTGGAACCACTATTTCACGTAAAAGTTTCCTATTTGGAACCCTAGTTTCCAAACTATACTGATAAACCACACCAGGGGTAATGAAACTGCTAAGCTTGACGAAAAACACACTATCTTGACGTCTAGAACTAATGTAGTCAATACTACCAAGGTCAATGGGTAACTTATGCAACAAATCACCACTCTCAAAGTCTCGTATTTGTAATACATGTTTACAATCACTTAAGTAACTCACAATCATCTGGTATCTGTTTATAGGCAGAACTGACTCAAGTACATCAACTTTAGATTCATGAATGATCTCAATCCAAGTACTCAGTTTCTTTAGGTCTACTCGAACTAACTTGTTTCTTGGAGCACCCTTGTTTGTCAAGAAAGTAAAGATTGTGTCATCATTCGCAATGGCTTCATAATATGCCTCAAAATTGTCGATGACCTTCACAAAAGGGAGATTGCCTTTTCCGTTATGACCTTTGAGACCGTTTGGTAACAAAGATAGGTCACAACAATAAAATTTGTTGAGGCGTGCCGCACCTTTACATATATTCATTAAGAGATACTGCAGAAGATTAGAAAATAGTTAAATTTTTACTCAATAAAATTCAAGCAAGCTAAAAGCTTGTTACGACACAAATTTCAAACTACATAAGAAATACGGAAAGATTATACAGGGGATCTTATGTGCACCTTTCCGTCATCCGCAAGTCTGGCTTCAAGGATATGAGTGGGGTCTTCAAGATCATTCCAACATAATATATCTTCTGATTGTTTTGTTCCCAAAAAATGGTAGTAAAGTTGATGATGATGGTTAATGTTCACTTCTGTGCCAGGATCCATGTTTTCACTCCTCCTTAATAAATCAATTGACAAATGTCACAAAACATCAAAATTACTTTTTTAACTGTAATCTCAGGTAAAATAATTATGCCAAGACAATCATAACTAATTATCATAATTAATTACTTAGGAGCAGGAAATCGACAGTAGAAAAATCCCTTTGTGTCATGAGTCCAGCTGATAAAGGAAAATTTCACCTACAAAATATATATAAATAAAAAAAAAAAAAAAAGGTCCATGAGAAATTATTCATTTTGGTTGCCTAGAACTCATTTACTCGCCAGTAGATGAATGTGATGTTAAGACCTTACCCAAGAAAGTTCATCTGGCTCGACAGACCTGTCATCCACACGCATAACTCTAATGGTTAACCAATCGCTTCCACTCGAACTTACACCGTAAGCCAAGTATTTTGCATCATGGCTGACTTCATAAGCTCGTAAAGCCGTTGTTCCATCCTCGCTTAGTGCATTTGGATCAAGCAAATTCTCCCCTTCTTCATCCAAGCTATCCTGAAACCCACATAAAGCAATGCTATGTCTTCATATATAAAAAAGAGGCGCATATTCATGCTATTCTTTAAACTACTCGTATTTTTTTGACCTTTTTGGTAACATTTTCGATCCAAAGCAACGTATAACTAATAAAGGGTGGAAAAAACTGAACACCCATACATATATAAACAACGTATAGGACTAAAAGTTATTATTAACAAAATTATGTAAGTAGAAAACCAGTGTCATATATATATGCATACATAAACTCGTACCTGCATATAGAGAATTCGATGAGGGTGAAGGCCTGGATTATGGAAATAGAAATACTTGTTTCCTCTCTGGAATGGACAGCCATAGCGATGGTACTCAAATGACTTGGTCAGCCTCTCACGAAGCCTTTCCCTAAAATTGCAGTCCTCAAGCACTGATTCCGTCACTTGCATCTGTTTTTCCACGAATTCTTTTACTTCGTTGGAATCAGGATCTTCAAGCCTACAATTTATTTCATGTAGTTGTCAACAAGGTTTTACCCTTTAAAATTAAAGCATGTCGTTTAGAAACTGCAACATCAGGTGCGTCCATAGCAAGAACCTCACAGTATTAGCGAAAGTCTATAGAAGAGGAAGATTAATTTGCGAGGTACATATAACACTATCTAATACTGCAGAAACTTAAATGAAGCTCATTTGTGTATGCCGTGAGGATCGAAGTTGGGTTTACATGGAGGAATATAATCTCGAGTGCTCAGTTGTTTGTTGTTTATTAGAGCTGTTTTTATGTTGATGTTATAGGCTGCTTTTTGTCATCTTTCTTGTTAAGTTAATTATTCAAGTCATCTACGACATCGTTTTCTGAATCTGACACTGGATTTGAAGTACCAACCCTTACGTTTAAATGGCTAGAAGTTTTGTTACCCAGACTAATGGATATACAAAAAAGAAACTACTATACATGGTCTCTCAAATTCTCGAAACATGAGTTCAGTTTAGAAATGTTTTTAGAAATGAAATCACCAGTAACTTGTACAATTTTTTGGTTAGTAAACATTTATTTAGGACAAACAAAAATGAATGCGATAGCGTACTAATAAAATCTCAAAAAGTGTGTAGAGTTTGTTTGCATGTTTCTTTTAACATATTATATATATACTAAACTCATTGGGAAATGAATGCGATAGCGTAGCTAATAAAAAAAAAAAAAAAACTTTAAGAAATTTTCCGTTAAAATGATCGATGCAACGTGACTCTTTTAACAGATTAACCCGCTATTCTATATAAAGACAAACTAAACTAAATGCGATAGCGTACTAAAATAGTTTATACGGGTAGACAAATAAGGCAAATCTAGGAGAACTTACCATCGGTAAGGATCGGAAATAGCGACACCATGGTAGTTATCAACCACGGATTCATCTCGACGAGCAATGGGGTATTGCAATGGCTTCGTAACGACACATTCGGAGCCCATACTCAACCGAATAAAGATTTTGAACTATATTATGATCATGAATTCCTTAGGAATTTCAAGTTATATAATGAATTAAAATGGGAATCAAGGAGTGGAAAATGGGGTGTAAATGTGTGAAGATGATAACACTAAAGTTATGATTTGAGGGTAAAAATTATTTGTTCTGAGTTTCATATTTAGGATGCTTCTTCGGAAACGTAAAAATGTTGACATTTTGTTCTATGATGTCTTCATTCATTAGTTTTTGGAGAATATACTTCGATACTTATTTTTTCCAGAGCTTTTTCGGCTAAATGCAGAACCGAAGCCTTAAAATGACAATTTAGACCCCATATATAATACTGTTACATTTTCTTTTCACAACTTTTTTTAATTATAAGCAGGGGTCACAATTCTCGACATTACACGATGTACCACATGAACCCGACATGAAATTAAACAGGTTTGAGTTGAGAATAAACAAGTTTGGGTAAAAAAATAACCCGTCTAACCCGTTTAATAAACAAGTCGTGTTTTGATTCAGTAGTATCAAACACATCAAACCGTTTAGGTATATAAGCCTCTCAAAAATGAAATATATAACTTTGATCAATGAATTACGATTATAGCTCATATACTGAAATTGTTATAGTTATTTGTATGTTACGCATATATTTTTGGATTTAACCTTGTTGAATCGACAAACAACCAACCTTCTTCACTACTTGATTTATTACTTAAACATGTTAAACGGGTCACAAACGGATTACACGTGTTATGCATGTCTGGGTTACGGGTTGAACTTCTTAACACGATTAATTACAGATCGTGTTTGGGTAGAAGTTATACTAACTCGCCAACACGCGAACCCAAATAGGTAAACCCGAACACGACTCGATTGCCACCCCTAGTGATGAGTAAAAAGAATTTAAATGTGATCTAGAATTTGGCATGAGATTTTTATGAATGTCATCGTTTCTCGTGCAACTTATGCTATAAAAATAAACTCTTTGATATTTTTACTCCTTTATAAAACACAAATATTCTCAATCTAATACCGAACTTACATATTAAGATTCATCCACTCAGACTAACATCCACCCTTAAATTTACACACAATCAAACTAATATTCAAGCCTAAAATTTCCAAACCAACAAACACAGAATCACTCAACATACAAACAAATATCCACAACCTAACTATTAGTTGATATACTGTATGGCCCACTATTTATAGTCATGGGCTTAATGGTACGTTCTTAAGAAATACTTTATATTTATCCGGAAGCATTTAATATTCCCGGGTAATGTCCAACGAAGTGTGAAATAGAAAATCGGATTTCGTTCGTGATCGGGTAATTGAATAGTCGAGATATTTCGGATTTTATGACTAAAAATAAAGCACATGAACTAAAAAGCAATTTATTATGCATATAAAACAAGAAAACAAAGCACAAATAAGTTCTAACGCAATTATAACTAAAACGAGCCTTAACGGGAGCTTAACGGCGTTGAAAACCAATTTCTTAAATTTTAACCCTAAAAATGCTAATTTATTTTTAAAAGTCCTAAATGACTAAAATAATAATTCTAGAAAAAGATTTGTATTTTTCGATT
The DNA here is from genome assembly GCA_022545495.1 of Chrysanthemum lavandulifolium. Lineage (NCBI taxonomy): Eukaryota > Viridiplantae > Streptophyta > Magnoliopsida > Asterales > Asteraceae > Chrysanthemum > Chrysanthemum lavandulifolium. The sequence goes on from CM040242.1 coordinate 142,103,300, forward strand.
TTTATTTTATTTACTATGAATTAAAAACACTTTTACACTAAAATATTATAAAAATATTAAACTAAATGGGAAAAATATGAAAATTTTTGAAAAGTACTATAGGTAACAAGGAACTTAGGAAAAAAAAAGTGAAGAAAGAGCTTAAAGAAATAAGCTGGAATTAAGCTCAAAAGAGCTTAAAAGCTAAATGGAAAAAATAGATTAAATATTAAATTGTGCAAGATATAAACGTAAGTCCCTAAGGCGTGAGTGGTTTGGGTGTGTGTGGTAAAGTGGTTGAGGTCCAGGGTTCGAGCCTGACTCACCCTGCTTCCCAGCTTCCCACTTTTTATTTATTTCTTATTATTTTTTTTTTTGCAAAACTTTTTATTGAAACTTGAAAATAAGCTGAAAATAAGTAACTTTAGTGAATTTTTTTTTTATAAAGAAACAAATAAGCTGAAAAAAACCAGTTTAAGATTAGCAGCTTACTAACTAGAGGCTTAGTGTTGCTAGCTCATTTTTACAACTACTATGGGCTTTTAAAACCGAATAAGCTCCCAATAAGCTAACAAACTGAAAACAACTAACACCTAAACCTAAAAAACACTAAGGAACAAAAATAAGCACAGATTAATAAGCAAAAGGCTCAAAAACTCAGATAAGCTAATGGGCACAACTGTTATCAAAACAGCCCTAAGGGATACTTTTAAGCTAATAAATAAGCACTTAAATCAAAATTTGGTACATCGGAAGACTTAATCAAGCTTTCGGGCTGCTACTGGATTGGTACACAACACAAGTATAGGAAAATAAGATAATATAAAACATTTCACAAACCAATCCCATATTTAGTTATCTGGTTACATTTATTCAAAACATTAAGAGTAAGGCCCAAAAGAAATCATAAGGTAGGTCCACAATTATTATCAGAGTTCTAGAATGATCCTCCAACCATGCCCCTTCTGCCAAGCCTTCAAGAAACAAGCAATCCAAGCATCATCTTAGTTACCTGAGAAAACATGCTAAAAAGGCCAGCTAACACTGGTGAGTTCATAGGTTTAATCATAAATTCAGTAGTGGACCTGATAGAGATTATTTGCAATGTGAGACTAAGGCAGATATACAATAAACATTCATGGAAAACTAGAAGGGGGTTGAATAGTTTTCAATTAAAACTTCCTTTTTAATATTTAGATCGACTTATGTCAATCTATTTAGATGTGTGTGTTGGATGTTGATAAACAAACATATAGAAGTATGTAATGAAAAGATAAGAGTAAAGCACAAAACCACAACGCAGTATTTATAGTGGTTCATTACAAGGACACCTACATGCCTACTCCACCCCAAGTCACCTACTCGAGTTTGTAATCACTACGATACCAACTCCTTATGGTGGAGAAACCTTCACAACGTTGCCTACTCTTTTTTTTACTAGGCTAACCACGGGTTCTTTCACACCAAGGTGAACCACCCTAACACAACATCGCCTACCCTTTATTCGGTGCTAGGCTAACCACGGTTCTTTCACACCAAGGTGAACCACACCTAACACAATGTAGCCTACCCTTTATTGGGTACTAGGCTAAGTACCTAGTTCCATTGCAATGGAGGAACTACTACCCAACACTACACCAAAGACTAATCCCAAAGGAGACCAACTCCTTATTACAACATCATCAAGGATATCAATATCCTTGGATCTAGTACTAATCTATCTTGTACATGAAACACACCATATCGAATGTACATCTAAGGCACCTTTCACTAATGCCTTTAACTAGATCTTGAAGTCACTCTTCACCAATGCCTTGTGACTTGACTTCAGGCACCTTTCACTAATGCCTATAATACGGACGATCGACACCTTTCACTAATGTCTTCGTCTTGACACTTGAGACATCTTTCACTAATGTCTTCAACACTATCGTCTTAGAAGAAAGAAAAGAACCATCAACAAGAGGACTTGATGAGTCTTGATGATGAGAAGCATGGAAACTCATGGACTTGAGCTTGCTTGACTTCAAAGGTGGTGATCTCGCCTTTAAGAGGAACCTAGAGAATCACACGAAAACAAAACTACAAACATAGATCTCTTGGATGCGGGGTTAGAGAGTTTTAACTCGGGAGAAAGTATGTTAGAAAGGGGTGAGAAACAATGAAGAAATGGCTCACTATTTATAGAGAAAATGTTCACTATTCCGGATCCACGGATCCTCCCGAGGATCCGTCTAGCGTAAAGCTAGGGATCCGTGGGACTCCTCTTTACCCATGGGTATTTTGGTCATGGGTCATGGGTTATGGGTTGATCCATGGGTCTTTACTAGATACAATGTATCTTTTGAGTGCAATGCACCTAGTCACATGGGTATGGGTCAATACCATGGGTTATGGATATTATCCATATATGATATAAGCATGATGTCATGCAGGTGGGTTATGGGTCAAGCTCCATGGGTCATGGACTTTGGGTTGTACTTGACTACATTCAATGTATTTGGTCAATGGGTTATGATACTTAAGTTTCTACCATTTATATTACCCAATATACTACATACTAGTTATGTGTATATTTTACCCAAATATGTAAACACTAGTTGTTGTACATATGTAATATTAAATCATAAAATCACTTATACTTGTTTTAGTGTTTTATGTGAAAATGTGAATATGTTAGAAACTATTAATTCAAACCATTTACATATTTTATTTGTTTCGTTAAAATGATTTTCGTTTGTTATTGACAAAACATTAGAAGATCGTAAAATATAAATAAGCGTTTTACGGTTTATACATTCAAACACATTCCAACAATATTCCTTCCAATACATAAACGAGATCTCGGCGGGGGCCCAAGCGACTCTAGCTAGCTACCACGGTCATAGCAAAGCATAATTCAATGCTACCGATCTAGGTCGGAAGTAGATATCTATTCTTAGCTAGGTATCATAATTATAACAAATGATTGCTACCCTAGCCCAAGTCAACATCTACCACACATCTATCCTTTACTAGCCAACACATAAGCAAATCAAAAAGTAAAAGCAGGTCCAAGAAAATAGTAGCATGCTTTCTCACCCCAATTTAGATAAAACATAGTTAAAAGTGGGGTTATGAAACTCACCTCGATCAGGAAAAGCACAAATAACCAATAGCAGAAAGCAGATAAGCAACTAACACAACTCGGTAACTACTGACTCGGCACAACCTATTAATATAGATCCATCTTTAGTACATTTTTCAATTTCAATATTCTCTATCCCGAATATATTCCATTTCTATTTCCAAAAATATCTCGTTCTCAATTTAATTATAAGCATTTGGTATCATTGTGTGAGGTGTTGACTCGATAAGACTGCAATGAATGTACTATATTACAAGCAATGCACGGCACAACAATACAATACAACCTCTATGTGATAAGCTTTATAGTTTAATAAGTTTCAAAATAAATTGTTAGAACTTATCGAATTCATCAACTCGATAAACGCAGCCATTTATTTATTTCACTTATTATTCCAAAAACTAGTCACAACCTAACGAGTCATAAGGATAAGTTGTTTATTAATATAGTTGTCCGACGTACATAACGAACTCTTATTGGATAAGTCAACCCAATAAGTTCGTTATCTACGTGGGTTAAACATATTAATGTCAAGTCATCCGTAGCCCATGCATATTCTAAAACGATCATTAAATACTCATTAATGACATATTTAGGTAAACGTGCCCTCGAAACATTTAATAACCCGTTATTATAAAACCTTTCCATTTTTAAGTCGTTAGTTCCTTTTTAAATATCAAATAACAAGTTGTATCATGTTATTAAATATTTAATACAAAACTTATTAATAGTTTTATTTTCTAGTTTATATGTACACATGTTTATATATCGCATCAAGTTTTCAATTTATATTTCGAGTTATTATCCGTCTCGAGTTTACAAGTCCGAGTCATGAATCTCAGGCTTTTATATTTCATATTGTCCAATAAATAAGTCCATGTTACGGCGTTGTGGGGTCAACCGAGACTAAAAGTCACGGTAACACCGACGTTCACAAAGCACACATATATAATATTTCAAGTCCAAATAAATATTCTCGCTCGTGATCGGCCCTAAACCTACGGCTCGACAACGTATCCACATTTTCAATCAATATCCATTTTAACTCATCATCGGCTCCATCACCATTCAAAATCAAACTCCAACCAAAACCAATGCCGAGACCCTAATGGTCTCGGCTAGCTACTAACTAACCCACACGAACCAAACGGACCCTAACGACCCTTGTCTCCTTCTCGGCTTCGACCATAACTACCACAATGGACCTCTTGGTCCGGTCATTCCTAACAACAACAACAACCTTAAGTTTGTTTGAATTAAAACTCTTTTGACACGATGACAACTCGGACTTGGCTTTTGAGTTTCCAAGTAAGAGTGTTAACGTGTTGTTTATATTCAAAATTTTGTTGTTCAATTTGCGAAATTAAATCATTTTGGAAACAACTAGATCACGTATATGTTTTTCTAAAGATTGTTCTTTTGGTATGACTTTTGAAAAGCGACTTCAAAACTATATTCATGTTCCTATTTTGTTTTAAAATTTTTGAGTTGTACCTTATAACATTCAATATCAATAGTTAATAGTGCCAATTTTTCACGAAGATTATTATTTATCTCATTACACTTCTCCAATTGAGATTGGGTGGTCAAAAATGAGGTCATGAGCTCTGGATCTGGATTAGATAAAGGTTCATTTTGTTCAACTTGAGTATCAGCATGTTCATCATTTAGATCCTCAAATGTCACCTCGGGGTCAACTTGATCATCAAAGGTAGCCCAAAGGTCATCTTGATCATCAAATGTAACTACTGGATCCATTTGATTATCTTCTTGATGAGATGTAGATGGCTCATGTTGAACACTGTTCTCGTCGGATGCGGATGCGGCGGAGATATCGATCATGTATAAGACATATGTTAGATCCGTACACGAGACAAGGCATTAGTGTCATACACTGGGCTGTGTCACTCATGTGGAGTTCTTGCATGTTGGCCATCAACATTACAGTGCGTTTGCTTGCAAGTCCTCCATGTCATCATCGGATTCGCATTGGCCATGAAGCTCGTTCTTTGTTGGTCGGTGTTCCACCACTTCATCTTTGAGTGCCAAGAGTAAAGCTTCCTTATGATAGGCACTTCCCTAGTTCTCGGTTTCGCACAAACATTGGCGGATGACCCTTCTCGATGCGGTTGTAGATCTAAGACCAGTATTCCTATTCGAACATTTCCACGATAAACAATCTAAACCTTTGTTCAGAGCAACCATGTTATTCCTTCCGAAGCATTGAAGCCTTGTCCACTACCCAAGTAATTACCACTTCCTACCGGACAACCATTGTTTCGTTTGAACCTCAACCCTTCCATTGTTAACAACTGCGTGATTCCTTGTGTTAGATGAGGTACGAATGCGGTTGTTGGATTTGTTAGCAAATCTTCCGGAGCACGAGCAATTAATGAAAATCCTTGATTCAACGTATCAAAAGCTTCGCATCCTCATTCGGTGTCTCACTGTAGAGTGTTGAATCGGAGTTGCTGTTGTAAAGAACCAGTTGAGTTTCTTGTGATTGCTGTGATGGATCATATGGTGTAATCTGGGCAGATTGTGGTGGATTAGTGAAGACAGTAGGAAGCAGTGGAAATTGTGGATAACAAGCTTGAGTGAACAAAGCAAGAGTATTTGCATTAGGTAAAGGTGTAGTAACCCCACTGAGATCTCTATCTTTGTCCACTTCTTTTTGATGGTTCTTCAAGTAGTCATACAACAAACCGTACTTTTCCTTGTGAAGATATTTAGCTTGATGGATGAATGTAACATACTTTTCCCAATCAGGACCAAGACAACTTAGGAACCTTGTGTTGATTGCAATTTTGGCATAATGATGTTGTGTCATCCAAGTCATTGATGATGTCAGAAACCGATGATAGTATGACTCTAATGATTCCCTTGTTCAATCATAAAGTTCTCATAGGATAGGTAAAGTTTTGACTCCATGTCTTCTTGATTGAGTTTTATGCCTTCCATGAGGAGATGAATGTGATCCCACATGGCGTTTGCAGTCTTCTGAGCATCAACACTGCGAAGAATCGGATTAGGTAAACCCAAAAGAATATATTGCATTGCAAGTTCATCAGCTTCGAAGTGAAGTAGTTGTTCAGTAGAGAGTTGATCCATAGTGAGAGTGGAAGTAAAGTCATCTCTTGGTGGTTTAGCATTTGGATCTTCGGGTACTATTGTAGTAGGCATTTGAAAAGGACCTTCAAGGATGACCTTCTTCAAGAACTTACCATGAGGTTTCTTAAGATCATAGAACCTAAAGAACTACATCACCCATTGATCATAGTTTCCGGGAGTGAGCATTGGAGGTCTATCAAGGGATCCAACTTCATGAATGGATTGTTGGCTACTTATAGCTTCACACATTTTTGCAAACCAAGTGGGTTCCTTTTGCGTTGTTGCATTCATAGCATACTTCTGTGGAAACTGATACTGAAAATAGTTAGCATACTGATGTTGTTGTGGGTATTGCTGAAGGAATTGTTGTTGTGATAGTGGTTGTGCAATTTTATGAGGAAAGTAAATTCCAACTTGTTGTAGTTGTTGTTAAAATTGTTGTTGAGGATATTGTTGTTGTTGTTGTTGTTGAGAATATTCATGAGGAAAGTAGTTGGAGTATGGTGGTTGAGATATCTTTGAAACTTGTGTTGATGATGGATCTTTGTAGTCGAATGAAACTTGATGTTGTTGTTGAAGATGTACTTAGGCGTAAAAATCCTTAGGCGTAATCTGCCGAGCTTAGGCGTAAACTACCTTGAAACGTAAACGGTTTGCTTATGCGTAAACCTCATTAAGCGTAAGTGACCTTCTTACTAGTAAGAGTATCTTACTCGTAAACTTAATGGTTAAAGGTAAGCTTAGGCGTAAACTAAAGACTTAGTAGTAAGGAACCTTAGGGGTAAGATTGAACTTAGGCGTAAAGGCTTACTCGTAAGTTTTTAATATTAAGCGTAAGATTAGGTTTTAAACCAAGATCTTTCACACTTGTCCAAGTGAGAGATATATCCACAAGTCGAAGTGTTTTTCAAGCTTATCCAAGCAAGGAAAACACTGAGTTACCAACAGCTTTGAAGAATTTGGTGAATATTCCTTAGGCGTAAACTCAACTTGGGCGTAAAGTTACGCGTAAAAAGAGGGTTTCACTTAGGCGTAAAAAGAGGGTTTTGAATTATGCGTAAAATAAGGGTTTTCCTTACTCGTAACTTCAATAGAAATGACCAAAACGTATTTTTAAGCACTAAAACGCTTTATACACTCGATTTTAATGATGAAACAGCTTCAAAAACTCTTAAATAACAAGAAAGTTTTGAACTTGATGAACCAAAGTGAGATTTCAGCTTATGCGTAAAGATGAATAGCGATATAAAAACGAGTGTAAAAACGCAATAAAACACGTAAAGTTTGTAACTTTTTGCTAAACCTAGAATTCTAAACACTATAGAAACCTTAAAACATAAGAATCTTGAGGTTTTTAGTGCAAAAATGAAAGTTTTAAGCATATTAAAAGTGTAGAACGAACAAAACTTACGCGTAGACTACAAAACTTAAAAAAAAAAAATGTTTCACCCAACTTGATGGAGATTGATACAACTGTTAGGTCACCATAATATGAACACAAGTATGTTTGATGTGTCAAGAACAAGAGAGAAAGAGGGGACGGTTAATTCTCACACACACAAGTATAATATGAAAAGGTTAAGTGTATTATGAAAGAACCAATACCTCTAAAATGAGAGGTTACGTAGTTTATATAGGCAAGGGAACTAGGGCATCCCTTGCCTTGGCCTTTTGGGCCTTTGCATAGGCTCATGGGCTTTCTACATAAGCCTAGCTCTAATTACATACATAAAAGCCATAATTAAGCACCCTATTACAAGTAAATAACTAACACTTGATAATACTAGTTACAAGTGATTCCAACAGGGTAAAATGTTCAGTTTAAGTGTAGGGAGGAAGAATAAAACGGGAACTTAGAAACTATTCACTCACTTGATTTTTGCCTTGTCCTTGGTAAATTGTGTAATAAACTATGAGAATAATTTGTTAGGGTAATTTTAGCACCAAATTTAAAATTTTTTATGGCACTTACGAGTAAAACTTTAGTCTTAATAAGCCGTCTCATGGATAGGAGTTATCGACTAGCGAAAAAATCATATACCACTCAAATTCCACCCAAAAAATGTGAGGTTCGCCCTAGATCTTTAGGAATAAAAGCATTCATCTTTAATGCCTAAGAGTGTACCGTAGTATAATAGATTCTAGAACGTGTTTTGTGATGCATTCGAGATCGCTAGTGAGACTACATTCGTGTAGTCGGGTTTAACTAAATGATAAGAGGCATTAGGATAACCCTTTTTAAACCTTTAATTTAATTACGTCAACCTCATCGGTTGAGTAATTTTCCCACACCTTCTGCGATGTACTCATCTTTAGTACATGATACCCCTAGTTAACCCCTCGAGCCTATCTTTCTGCGAGCTCGTGATGTTCGGTTTCCGAAATATCAATGAAGAACATTGTTTACAATCTACCCCCAAATGTTAAACCCAAATAGCCTTAGCCCACCTTGTATGCACTCATCTTTAGTGCATTATTATAACCATTTCTTAAACCTTTAGTTCAAGTATCTAGTTACTTGCATGGTTAGTAAGTCGAGTCATATCTGGGACAATTGGGACTCATGGGTTAAGTAGTATTTTATGGAGTAACGGGAAAGAACGTTAATTTCAAATTCCCTTTGTCTACGTAATTAAGTACTCCAAGTGTTTTGATCTTTTCAAATCAGGTCAATTATTGTTAGTGAAATAAAAACTCAAGTGTAGGGATGCTCTTATAAATCCTTTTATTTTGATGTTATCTTAGAAGATAGTAGAGTAAAAATGTATGAAACAAAAATCTAAAAAAGAGAGAAGTCGGAAAAAAGAGAGAAAAACATACGGGCTACCATCCTACATCTATATTTATGTTTTATGTTTTAAGTTTATGTTTTGTTTCAAGTTGTTTAGTGTTAGTGAGTCGAGTCTTGGCTTAGCAACGCCACGCTTTACATGCTTGTAATATAATATTTTTGACTTGCCACCACTAAATATCCCCTATCCAATAAAACCCTTTACTTCCCTACCCTAAGACTAACGTTACAACCCTTGTAAAGACCTCTTAGATAGTTATTCCTAGGTGCTTACGCCATAGCGGTGGAGGTTTGATCTATTCTCAAGCCTATGGTAATCTATGTACTATGCCGGGTAATGAGTGTTTATCTTCCATTTCCATTCATATTATATTTCATATAAACCGAGAGATGAGAGAATCCAAACACCAATTATGAGGTGCTAGTATATAATTTCCGTGCTTGTTATAACTATTGTGACGCTTGTACTTGTTGTAGACTATCTTAAACCAATGCTTCATGCCCCCTAACTTATAAATTGATTGGCCAAAAGCACATTTTCTTGAGGACAAGCAAATTCCAAGTGTAAGGATATTTGATAAGGATTTAAAACATACATTTTTAGGGGGTCAATTAAGCCCTAAATCGACACATTTTATATCCGTTACTACTTAAAATCGTTCCTTTTCATATTTGGACGAAAAGGAGCAAAAACATGAAGAAAATGTCAAAGTCAAGATCAAAGGCACTCCAGCAGCACCTAACGGCGTCCCTACCAAAGGGCGACGCCATCCCTTTATATAAGATTTGATCAAATTACACATGATGGCTCAGAACAAATTCTGATTCTAAAACCTGACGGCGTCACTCCTAAACTCTGGAAGGCGTCACTCTCATTTTCCACACCAGACGCCCAAGAACCAATCTCAAACGACGTCCCTCATGAAGACTGACGACGTCACGCTTCTCAGTTGAAGCCGTCCCAACGATGACTTGGCCCAAACAAAACCCTAATGACGGCGACTTGACGACGTCACTAGCAAAAGGTGACGCTGTCGCACTTGTAAATCTATAAATAGAATTCGATTTTTCTGTTTTAAAGAGAGGTAGAACTTTGGAGAGCAAACCCTAATTCAGTTGTAGTCCGACTTGGACAGTATTCTAGGGTCTCATACCCTATTTTACATTACAAGATAACTTTGTTAATCCATTTTATCATTATGTCTACCCCATGTTCAATTGTATGTGTGTATGCTTTCTTGTTTAACATGAGTAGCTAAATTATCCTTGTGTTTGCTTAGATCTATGAAACCTAGTTGTTAATTATTGTTAGGTTGTCTCTTGTCTTAATTGGTAGACGCTAGAGTAAGGAAAACTGGCTTCTTCTTTGATTATTGCAAGCTTGAACGTCCTAAATAGCAAAAAAAGCTTAAGAGTGCACTTAGGCCATTCGTTGTATTTATTTCGTGAGTTGTAGATTAAGGATAATAGAGTATTTGGGGGAGATACCATTGTACTCGCCGATCCCGAATAGTCTAGAGGAGAGTTGCAATTCATAGAACTAGGGAATTAGGCACCACCCTACGACCAAACGAAATACAACACACCAATTAAGATGAGGATTTGACAATCCAACCGACCAATAAGAGATAACTAGGGAGTAAGAATATCTAAGTAGACACATTTTTAATCATCATACGAGCACATCTACAATTACGCATAATTTATCCATAGTTAAAGTAGTTAATTAGTAAGTAGTTATAAAAAGTAGTTAAAATTGGTAGAAGTACCACTCCCCACTCCTATACCTAAGATATTTACTTGCTTTCAAAAAACCATAAAAAGACTAAAAGAAATCTCCCTCAACCCCACCTTCTCGTCATATATCTCTTTCTAGCATTCCTATTCCTTTAGAGAACGAATCAACCCCCTAGGCTTATCACATACTACACTACAACGATTAGGTTCACTCCTAGAGGGTTGAAAAAATTGCCCATAGAAAAGGAAGTCTTCTCGACCCCGGACCCTGATATCAAACTGAATCAACACAAAACACCGGTGATAGTAGAAAATGTTACTACAAACAAAGTATGATGGAAGATACTAACAGTTGTTTGATTATTTTTTTGTGTATATTTTAGAATCAAAGAGTGCCTCTATTTATAGTTAAAATATACCCCACTAATGAGTAGTAGAGAAATAAAGGACTAAATATTTGACTCAAAATCACCTCATTCAAATCGTGTAGTCAGTTGTTTGTAAACATGCATGAGAAACTTAGGAGAATAAGTCATCAAAAGCTCCACAAAGTCCTATTCTCTCGTCATGCACCAATAAGTTCTCACATTTCACACAATCGACCTTGGTATCTTATTGAGTTTCAATTCATACCCATACTTAGATTATTTTAAAGTGATAAACTATACAACCTCATCAATATCCAACAATACCCCATCGGGTTGGATAGTTTTCTACTATTCTAGTAGATCATGTGGCAAAATGTCACAAAGATTAAACCTTGCATTATACAAGTAGTCAAAGTAAAATCGATTCAATGGTGTCCTATGATTAAACCATGAACCTTAAGATATAATGGTGTCCAAAGATTAAACCAAAACCTTTTATTTTACCGCATACTTATACACATTCTTACCGTAACCGTTTTTTTCTCATTGAGCGCTAATATGGCCATGCACTTAAATCCTGTTTCATGACCCTCTAAAAGAGAAACCAATACTCTTCATTCAAGTGGCACCACCTCTAGATCATATAGGAAAAGCTTTTAACATCTTTGTTGCTAAGATGCCTCTAAAGATTTGTTAAGAGGATTTACCTCATCCTTTCCTCGGCAATGCCGTACTATCTATACTATACATGAGTCAATTATGCGATAGTACCTTCTATCAATTTGTGACTTCGTTATTACCCATTAAACTCGTGAAGTAGGAATACTACAAACAATTCGGGTTTCCATCACTAACCGATTCACAGTTGGTTTCTGTAGCAACCAGTAAATTTTCCTAACCTATTTTAATAGTAAAATTATAGTTACTAATAATCATTTTTCATTTCGATAAATTATTGAGCCAATTTAAACTTGAAAACGAGAAGTCATCACGTACACACGACGCGTTCTGGCAACCGTAAACTCACTTTACTTCTTGATTTGACAATTATATTTAATTACGAGTAAACTAGTCGCGTAAATACTTAATTTTACCGTAAAAGTTATTTTAAAAACAATGGCGTGGGTTTTGTAATTTTATCTCGCGTTTAATAGTCCAAATAAGCCTCGAGCTTAATATTTGCAAAAGATAACAAAATTTCACAATTGGCCCCTAGGATCTATGTTACATCGCAGCCCCTAAAGTTTCACACTACTTACACTTAAATTTCTATACTTGTTATAAAAGAAACTAATACTTTACGCTCAGTTCTCGAGTTGAAATGGAAGAGGAAAGTAAAGGAAATGGAAAGTTTTTTGTGTTCTTAAGTCTTTTTTTAAAGAAGGAAAGGGAAATGTAAAGGAAATAGGGAGGAAACGGAAGTGTATGTTGTATAAAGACTAATATACCATTTTTAAAACATTTGACATTAACAATTAAAAGGCATATATGTAATTTGACCAAGTTATTTTCCTTTTTCTCTCACTCAAGAACATGATTATGATTACTTTCCTTTTCTTTTCCTCTATCTCAAGAACATAACAACTAACACTTACTTTCATTTTCCCTTTCTTTTCCCTTTCCTATTCTTTTCCATTTCTCTTCCCTAAAAACTCGAGAACTGAGCGTTAGGGTTAACTCATTTTTTGATAAAACCCTAGTCACCAACACCAGCCTCCCTCCTCTCCACTAATCTCCGGCCTCCACCTTGCCATCAGCAGCCACCAACACAACCATCCAGCCAAACTCCGGCGCCACCACTCCATTACTTGCCATCACCGCCGCCTTGTCACGCCAACGCCATCATTGGGGAAGATTAAGAAGCCATGGTTGGTATTTGAATCGGTGTATGGTGATGGGGTCACAAATAGTTTTGGTTAAGTGTTTTTGCTCGTGGATTCATGTTCATGCTCGTCTCCTTCATCCCCATCTCGTCGTTATTTTCTTTCGTTACCTCTTCCGTGGGTAAGCTAACACCACAATCGATCTATCTTTTCTTTTTATTTATTTATTTATTGTTTCATTTAAAAACCGTTTGATAGAAAATGTTTAGATGTCTTTATGGACATTAAAACTGGTCATATAGTGGTTGTATTAGTTTTCGTGGATTTAATTGAGCTCAAAAGAAAACTGTTCTTGTAAAAAAAAAAAACGTGTGTGGTGGTTTTGAGTGAAATCAGATTTGATGTTGTCTCCTGTATTTTGCTTCGGGTCGGGACAGAAACCCACTTTTGGGTACAAGTTTCACTTGTTTCGAGTCACGAGTTGAATTTGGTTGACTGTTGTTACCTTTTTCCTCTTTGTCTGGTTAAGAATTGATCTGGTTGTATTGTTGCTGCTATTGACGTTATGTTGATGGGTCAGGTTTAACCGCATTTGGAACCCTGGTCAGACCCGATCGGTCCCAGACCCAGGTTGAATTTGCTGTTTATGTGTTGTTTGGTTGTTTAGATTACATATCGGGTAGAACCCGATTCGGGGTCGGAATGAGACCCGGTTCAGGTCTTGATTTGGAATCGGGTTGTAATTATACGAAACAAACTAAATATGTAAAACGAACATTTGAACATGTGTCTATCGAGTAATCATCCGTTACTTGGATTTTTGATAAGTTTCGGAATATATATTGGGATTGTAATTTGGATTTGAATACGGATCATGATTTGGACTTGGATTTTTATAAAACATTTGGACAGTTATTGGATTGGTATTTATATACATTGTACATTTCGAGACTAACGGACCATTTATCGGTTATTAAACGGACTAAACATATACTGGACAATATTAGTTACACAATGGACAACTCATATTAGACAACTCTTTAACGGATTACTATCGGACTGTGAAGTCCAACAATGGTTACTTTTAATATGTTAAATTATTTAACCTCATTTAACCGGATTAACTAATAATCGAAACGTGTTTTGATAAACGAATCGTATTTAACCATTATTTATAAAATTCTTTTAATTAAAATCGATAATAAAACAAATCATACTTAATGTAAAATTATATTTGGGAATTATCGGGTAATTGACCAAAAACTCAACCATCTATTTATCTTTTCATTATTTGCTAATTGTGCATTACTTGTTTATTTTCGTATTGTGCATGTGGGATACGTTTGGGATTTATTTTTCATTATTCTCTTTTAGCGTGAGTTGTAGGTCGAGTCCATGTTTTCTTACCACCACATGAGACGCTAAAACTAAACTTTTTTGGGATATTGATAATGGACTTTTGAAAACACTTTTGGAGGAGAATACATGCTTGTTTACTAAATTCAAATATTTGAAAATGACCTGTGTGCTTCCCTGAATAACTTATTCAGCTATTCAATTATCATTACAATAACATTATGTGACAATTCGTATTTTCAGGTCATTCTCAAAACATTATTCATGCTTCATTATTTATCATTTATCGTAAACTGGGTTTACGAGCATCAAATTCACGTAACCGTAATGGTTTAGCTGTGAATTCATGATCATATTATCGAGGTCATTTCATATAGACTAAGTTTAGTCTACATTTCATTAACATCATTGTCATCATATTAGTTCATGCATGGTTTTGCATTTTACATTAAACGATAACTTTTATTAAATAAACGTTATCGCGTAATTAATTATTTTGAACAATTGATCCATTACTTCCAAAATTATCCCGATATATTTTATACTCATATTAAGTTTGTAAAATAATATTATGAGTTTACCCAGTGTTTTAAATTTATTTTGTATATAAATTGTTATATTTATATAATTACGACGATTTTATTAAATTCGACACGATAATTATTATTTCACTCAAATTTTGCAAGAAATGTATTTTTATAATTTTTATGACCTAAATATATTTTATCTTGACCCGTGAAAAGTTATTTTTATCTAATGCTACTCTAAATACTCAAATGTGTATTTAATTTACCACTTATCCTCAAATTACTTACATGTTATTACACTTATACTAATAAAAAAAAAAAAAAAAAAAATAATAAGAAGGTATGACTACACCTCCTTGTCGACAAGGGAGGATGAGTCACAAGATTTTTGCATAATATCTTAACTATACTAGTATTATACTAAACCATTTCACATTTCATTTCACTTCATTATTCAAGCAAGATCAAAACCATATCTCTCTTTCTCTCCAAAATTAAAGACCACAAGACCAAGAAGAAGGAAGCTTCAAAATTTTAATAGACAAGATTTTAAACTCTAGTATCACTTGTTGTATAGGTTTTGCAATAAAAACCTCAAGTGATTAGGAAAACCCTTTGTCCTTAAACCTCATCATATTTCTTGTAAGCATTCATATTCATGTTTTTATTTCATATTCATTATTATGGTCATATCATTTTATTTGAGAAACAAGCAAGTTATGTGATGTTTATACCGTTTTTTTAAGGTTTTTAAGTGTTATATATATATATCCATCCTATAATTACTCCTTGTTATATATAATTTTGGTGATGTCTAGGAACCCATGACACCCTAAGAAGGTGTATGGTAGGATTAGAATAGCCGGAGTTGTTTTGAATGGGTTAGAATAGGTTTGGCGCGAGAAAACTCATTTCGACAAGTTTGCAAAAGGGTCTGTCCTTATTTTTAATATCTGGAAAATCCGACAGTAGGTAAAATTTTTGGCCTAGATATTTAGAAAATATACTTTAAAACGAAACCGTGGCGCTTGAACGGATTAAAGCGGAGCTATAACGAAGAAGTTATGAATTTTTCAAGTTGGCGAAAAAATATAAATTTCTGGAAATTTCAAAAACATTATTTATTTTGTACGAGTCAAAATGAAGCTTGGACGTTGTAAATTAGGTCGATTTGTTAAAAATATGTTGGTATACTTTGATACAAAGCTAAGGATCTTTAAAACGTTGAAAATGGATTTGTAACGACTAAATTATACACGTTTACAAAAGTTGCGTAACTTTTATTTTATAAGAAAACTATAACACATTTCTAATAGGCAAGTTTTATGGCAAAACTAGTTACCAAGTTAAAGGTTGTTTTAACATTGATTTAGAACTTTTCATAAAGTGAAGTCTTCTAGTAAAAGTGAAATCGCCAAGTATACTTTTCAAAATGTCCATTGTTTGTTTAGCGGAGTTGTAATGAATTAATTACGGTCGCTCAAACTTTGCCGAAAAACCATCCTTAAACTATATTTTGGACTAAAAGTACCATACTTAACCTCTAATTTTCTTTATATTCAAGACCTCTAGGATGGAAACTCATGTACTAAAACTTTGAGATAATCATACGAGCTTCCCAAAACCGTTGAGTATGTTTCCTAACGCTCGACGTACACCATTTTACGACTAGCTTTTAGAGGCCGTTTTTATCACTTTCATGGAAATTTCAATGATATTATTTTACGACGAAAAGTTATAATTTCACCATAAATCACTAAATGATTATCGTCGGATATCATTTCAATGTAAATACATGTGAGGTAAATTAAAAATGGTCAAGACGTTAAAAGATTATATTTTCGACGAGAAGTATTGTTTTCAAAAATACATAAGTGGTATAAATATCATCCGAATTGCATGCATAACATTACATCATGACTTATTACATATCCTATCATTCATAATAGGTCAGTTTCGAGATTCACGCTACATTTCAGTTTATCCACTTTTGTCGTCATAATCGTTGCAACAGGTGAGTTTTCATAGCCCCGATTTATTCAAGTTTTTACATTATTTTAAACCTACGGGGGAGAATACATTGCACATCATTTTATTACGATACCAAGTATATCAAATTCATTACATTGCTTAAGTTACCTCATTGCCGCTTAAATGTCCCATTTCATAATCATGAACCGTTAATTTCATAGAAGCGAGGGTGAGTGGATAGATCTATCGAGGTGACACCTCCATCCGGTTGGCGGATTCCAACCGGACGGATGCATTTCATTTCTTTATCATTATTGAGTTGTTTGGCAAAACACTCTATTGGGGCTAACATCACCAAGCTTCGGTGTCATGGACTTATAGCAATTGTATCATTTTGTGACGACATTGTCATACATAATCTATACTTGTGGTAGTCGTATTAAACATTTACATAAACTCTATGAACTCACTCAACCTTTGTGTTGACACTTTTAGCAATGTATTTTCAGGTAACTAAGACATTCGCATCATGGCACTATAAGGAACCCTCATAGAGTCGCGGCGTCGACTTGTCTTATTGTAGATTATGGTTTTCTTTTCAAAACGTCGTTTGGACTTGTAATAAACTTATATTTTCCGCAAACTTTATCAACTTTTGGGACCTATCTTGTAACTCTGGATGTTTTAAATAAATATCAAACGATGTATTTTTAAACGACACTTTAGGTATATATTTACCAGGGTGCAGGATTACTCCCCTTTACCCAAAAAAAACGACACTTTAGGTCGTTTAATATAACTGTGATTGTGATGCTATGATACCAATCCCTAGGAATTCCATTCCACGCAAAATGTAATTTGGGGTGTGATGATTGGCATCGAGCTTGATTATAGAGAACTAGGTTGCATCATTGACCCTAGACTATAACTACATCATCATAGCATCTCATCATTTCATCATAAGTGCATATTCACTTTACATGCGGTTTATACGTACATTTTCGAGTTATTTACTTTCATTTCAAATCGATTGTCACATAGATGCCTTCAAATACCCATCCCATTATCATTTCCTCATACTCTAATGTGGAGAATGCTTTGTCATTCCCCATCGCAATTTTAATATCAGCTGATTCATCATCGATAACGTCGAATGCCGAGATAAACCTTTAAGTAGGGCAAAGTCACTCTCACTCCTTTGTTTCACCACTAACATGTCGAGTTACACGTTATTCACACATTAAGTCACTAAACTATCATATATTTGAAACACTTACAACATCTCATAATCCATCTTTTAGGAAACCGTCGATTATTTTGAAAAATAACCTCAAACTTATCACCTCATATCATATCTCTTTGAGCGTTGATTATTAACATCGGACTTTGCTACGCCTCACCTTTCCTCATATTTTGAAGAGTTATGGCCAAGAAAGCTGCACTGAAAATGACACCACCGCTATCCAAAAGTACGTAGAGGATAGTATATCCGAGGCACTAAGAAAAGAACGAGCAATGGTAATCGCTGCCGCCAAGCCGCAATCACTTCTTTGACCGCTAGACTTGCTTACATCAAAGGTTTCAAGAGTTGGTCGTTCTTTGTCCAACTATGGTTTCGGACAATGAGAAACTATTGGAGAATTTCATTGGAGGATTTCCACAAAGTATCCAAGGAGATGTAACTTCTTCCGATCCACAAACAATTGAAGAATCTACCCGGATGACTCAAATACTCATGGCTCAAGTTGTGAAGAGGGAAAACATTATCGACAATAATAACAACAACAATCAAACTAACAACAACAAAAGGAAATGGGAAAACGACCAGGGAAGTTATAGTAATGACAATCAAAACCGTAACACTAACCATCACCAACAACTGAATAGAAGACAAGAAGTCGCCAGGGTCTATGTTGCTGCACCAACAAAGGAACGAGCTTATACTGGAAACTTACCACGATGCCACCAATGCACGCTACATCATGATGGTCCATGTGGTATATGCTTTAGCTGTCACAAAGTGGGACACCTTACCAAGGACTGCAAAGGAAAAGGATATATTGGAACTCAACCACTATGTAATCGATGTAAGTTTCATCATTCAGGTCTTTGCCCTGCCAAGTGCCGCAACTGTCAAAAACCGGGACACCTCGCCAGAGATTGTAGAGGTAAAGCTATGATTACATGTTTCGGATGTGGGGAGCAAGGACACTATCGGAACCAATGTCCCCAAAACAAAGGTCAACAAGTGGAAGGTGCTCATGGGAAAACACATTTACTAGAAGGAGGAGAATCTCATCAAGGTATCAACAACGCGAAGATCAAGAAGTTCGAAACTAATGTTTTATTTTCCTTATGTGCTATGTCGTACTAAGTTTATGTCTTCCATCGTATCCGGATCTTTATAACTTAAGATGTATTACTTTTGATAAACCACTCGTTGTAAAATATTCTCATCTATCGTACTTTATTTTCTTTCGCTCGATATCACTTATGAGAATTTTAATTCCTTTTACTTTAACTACCATTTTAACGACACAGTTTAAATCTTTGTAAACATTGAGAGTTATAACAACTAAACCGAACGTCACATCATCGTTCCTTAATTATACATAGCCTAGCTAACTATGTCTAATTCTGGAGGATCATGTTATGTTGGGAGCGATTATTTATAAATCTTAGTGCAAGCAAAATGTTCACATATTCCAAAGTCAAAGTGATGCTCATCGGAGATATTCATCCAATATTTTCTCTACTATGAAGTTTTGTACGCTCTCAATCACCGACAACCGTAACGACACCTCTTCATGTCTTCTCTCTCGTTATTCATCACAAACTCAAAAATTCGATAGACTAACACGAATCAATTCGTGGACCTGAATTCCTTTTTGGTTGGGCGAATGTGACAATTCAGATTTTCAGGTCATTCTCAAAACATTATTCATGCTTCATTATTTATCATTTATCGTAAACTGGGTTTACGAGCATCAAATTCACGTAACCGTAATGGTTTAGCTGTGAATTCATGATCATATTATCGAGGTCATTTCATATAGACTAAGTTTAGTCTACATTTCATTAACATCATTGTCATCATATTAGTTCATGCATGGTTTTGCATTTTACATTAAACGTATAACTTTTATTAAATAAACGTTATCGCGTAATTAATTATTTTGAACAATTGATCCATTACTTCCAAAAATTATCCCGATATATTTTTATACTCATATTAAGTTTGTAAAAATAATATTATGAGTTTACCCAGTGTTTTAAATTTATTTTGTATATAAATTGTTATATTTATATAATTACGACGATTTTATTAAATTCGACACGATAATTATTATTTCACTCAAATTTTGCAAGAAATGTATTTTATAATTTTATGACCTAAATATATTTTATCTTGACCCGTGAAAAGTTATTTTTATCTAATGCTACTCTAAATACTCAAATGTGTATTTAATTTACCACTTATCCTCAAATTACTTACATGTTATTACACTTATACTAATAAAAAAAAAAAAAAAAAAAAAAATAAGGAGGTATGATTACCCTCCCTTGTCGACAAGGGAGGGATGAGTCACAAGATTTTTGCATAATATCTTAACTATACTAGTATTATACTAAACCATTTTACACATTTCATTTCACTTCATTATTCAAGCAAGATCAAAAACCATATCTCTCTCTTTCTCTCCAAAATTCGGCAGCCACAAGACCAAGAAGAAGGAAGCTTCAAAATTTTAATAGACAAGATTTTTAAACTCTAGTATCACTTGTTGTATAGGTTTTGCAATAAAAACCTCAAGTGATTAGGAAAAACCCTTTGTCCTTAAACCTCATCATATTTCTTGTAAGCATTCATATTCATGTTTTTATTTCATATTCATTATTATGGTCATATCATTTTATTTGAGAAACATGCAAGTTATGTGATGTTTATACCACTTTTTTTTTTTAAGGTTTTTAAGTGTTATATATATATAATCCATCCTATAATTACTCCTTGTTATATATAATTTTTGGCGATGTCTAGGAACCCATGACACCCTAAGAAGGTGTATGGTAGGATTAGAATAGCTTCGAAGTTGTTTTGAATGGGTTAGAATAGGTTTGGCGTGAGAAAAACTCATTTCGACAAGTTTGCAAAAGGGTCTGTCCTTATTTTTAAAATCTGGAAAATCCGACAGTAGGTAAAAATTTTTGGCATAGATATTTAGAAAATATACTTTAAAACGAAACCGTGGCCGCTTGAACGGATTAAAACGGAGCTATAACGAAGAAGTTATGAATTTTTCAAGTTGGCGACGAAAAATATAAATTTCTGGAAATTTCAGCAAACATTATTTATTTTGTACGAGTCAAAAATGAAGCTTGGACGTTGTAAATTAGGTCGATTTGTTAAAAATATGTTAGTATACTTTGATACAAAGCTAAGGATCTTTAAAACGTAGAAAATGGATTTGTAACGACTTAATTATACACGTTTACAAAAGTTGCCGTAACTTTTATTTTATAAGAAAAACTATAACACATTTCTAATAGGCAAGTTTTATGGCAAAAACTAGTTACCAAGTTAAAGGTTGTTTTTAACATTGATTTAGAACTTTTCATAAAGTGAAGTCTTCTAGTAAAAGTGAAATCGCCAAGTATACTTTTCAAAATGTCCGACTGTTTGTTTAGCGGAGTTGTAATGAATTAATTACGGTCGCTCAAACTTTGCCGAAAAACCATCCTTAAACTATATTTTGGACTAAAAGTACCATACTTAACCTCTAATTTTCTTTATATTCAAGACCTCTAGGATGGAAACTCATGTACTAAAACTTTGAGATAATCATACGAGCTTCCCAAAACCGTTGAGTATGTTTCCTAACGCTCGACGTACACCATTTTACGACTAGCTTTTAGAGGCCGTTTTTGTCACTTTCATGGAAATTTCAATGATATTATTTTACTGATTTAAAAGTTATAATTTCACCATAAATCACTAAATGATTATCGTCGGATATCATTTCAACGTAAATACATGTGAGGTAAATTAAAAATGGTCAAGACGTTAAAAGATTATATTTTCGACGAGAAGTATTGTTTTCAATAATACATAAGTGGTATAAATATCATCCGAATTGCATGCATAACATTACATCATGACTTATTACATATCATATCATTCATAATAGGTCAGTTTCGAGATTCACGCTACATTTCAGTTTATCCACTTTTGTCGTCATAATCATTGCAACAAAGTGAGTTTTCATAGCCCCGATTTATTCAAGTTTTACATTATTTCAAACCTACGGGGAGAATACATTGCACATCATTTTATTACGATACCAAGTATATCAAATTCATTACATTGCTTAAGTTACCTCATTTCCAGCTCAATGTCTCCATTTCATAATCATGAACCGTTAATTTCATAGAAGCGAGGTGAGTGGATAGATCTATCGAGGTGATACCTCCATCCGGGTTGGCGGATTCCAACCGGACGGATGCATTTCATTTCTTTATCATTATTGAGTTGTTTGGCAAAACACTCTATTGGGGCGAACATCACCAAGCTTCTGTCATGGACTTATAGCAATTGTATCATTTTGTGACGACATTGTCATACATAATCTATACTTGTGGTAGTCGATTAAACATTTACATAAACTCTATGAACTCACTCAACCTTTGTGTTGACACTTTTAGCAATGTATTTTCGGTAACTAAGACATTCGCATCATGGCACTATAAGGAACCCTCATAGAGTCGCAAGGCCGACTTGTCTTATTGTAGATTATGGTTTTCTTTTCAAAACGCGTTTGGACTTGTAATAAACTTCTATTTTCCGCAAACTTTATCAACTTTTGGGACCTATCTTGTAACTCTGGATGTTTTAAATAAATATCAAGCGATGTGTTTTAAACGACACTTTAGGTCGCTCAATATAACTGTGATTGTGATGCTATGACAAATAATCCCGTGAATTCCATTCACGCAAAATGTGTAATTTGGGGTGTGACACATTATTTCTTTCATTGTGCTAAATTCATAATATTTCAATTTTGGACATATATGTATGTAATTGTGTGCATGAGTGTTTGTAGTGGTTGATGATTTCATTTACCCAACACTTGAGACCGGTTGGATATCCATGATTACATTTAGCCAACAGCCTTTGGGATCGGTTGACAAATTTCATTTATCCAATAGTTTAGCTCCACCGGTTTGCGATAATAACTAATTGGATTCCTATTGTGCACGGGACCACGTGGTGGTGGATTTTATGATGTGGATTACATGACCGGATTGCATTTCATTTTACTACTTGCTCAACACTATTACTTATACATATGTCCTACTGGTTTATCATTGCACATCAAAACTGATTTACTACTTTAATTCAAACCTATGAACTCAACAACCTCGTGTTGACATTTTTAGCATGTATTTTCAGGTTTATCGTGACAACTTACTTTGGAGGCTTTTGGCATGGCATGAAATGGTCATAGGATACTTGGACATTTTTTGGGACCGCTTTATTATTATTATGGGCCTGTATTTCCGCACTATTTTTTTGATTAATGTAAACTTTATATATTTGTTTATGAATTTTCTTAATGAAAACCGTTGTTCTATACTTTGTGTTGTGATACCAATTAGTAGCACCCCAAGACCCGAATGCTTCCGCTGTGCTAAATTTGGGGGTGTTACGGTTTCATCCTCATGTCTCTAGTTACTCCCATCAAGTCTAACGTCGGAGGCTCAATAAGATCATCAATCACATCTCAAACACTTAATAAGTCTCTCGTCACCGCCGAGGCTTAATAAATACAATAGTTAAGTTTCTTGATCACTTAACAAACACGTCAATAATGGTACCATTCTCAATTATTCATCTCATATCATAAATTAACATGAATTGCTTTATCCTTGACTTCTTTCAAGAATTTATGTTTCTCAAGTATTTTTTAGACTATTTTTTTTCATAGTTCTAAACTTTATATACAGTAATAGATATCAACAAAGCTACAGTCACATGATATCAACAAAGCCACAATCATATTTCTTTGGTCAACACAGTGGGTACACAAATGAGTAAGGAACAATTTTGACAAATCATTTTAGCAAAAGTGACTTGTTTCAGAAGCCATAGTGTAAAACCCGAAAATCTAAAACGCGTTAAAAGACTGTTTTGCCCTCTAAATTAAAACTTATAAAATGCGTAAAGTATTTCTATGCTTATTAAGTATGAATCTCATCTAACTTAAGAATCATTTTAAAACTTAATGTTTAGGATTAGCAAAAGAAATCAATGCACCTTTCGTTAAAACTTATGTAAACCGAAAATACTTAAGACACAAATACATTATAACGTAACTTAGGGCCCATTTGATTTTGGCTTAGGCCCATGTCCTTCCTAGCTCATCAAATCCAAACCCATATCCCTTTCCCCTTTACTTTTTTACGCTCCACAACATTGAAACACACCTAAATCCTAGCCACCAAAAGTGACGGCAACCACTCCTTCTTCTCCATTATTCCGTCGCCAACAAGGAGTCCAAGGAAGGTTCAGAACACCATGAAGCTGCGCCATCGAGGTGATTCTGTGGAGTTTTAGTCGTGGGTTTTAGGGTGTCACTGGTCGTGGTGTTCTAAGGCACGCAAAAGGCTGAGTTGTTTCGAGTTCTTGTTTCCTCATCTTTCTCACGTTACAAGATAACAAGCTAGGTCATGGGATTATGTTTCGTCAGGGGTTGAAGCCAAGGAGGCCTTGGCGTGGCCTCAGGTGACTCTTAGTACTCGTCTCCTTTTCGTATACGCTACCATGGTAAAGTATCTTGCATCTTGTCAATCTCTTTTCCGTTTTCTTTGTTTGTAATCGTGTGGTAATATCCTCAAAGGATGTACATATACGAAAAATTCATCACATAAAATAATAGAAACTTGTCACATAAAATAACGAATATACGTAACTCTAAATGCGTGTCGACTTGTGGAATTTACTTTGTGTCGAGTGGGTGTACTTTGGGTGTTTTTATTGTAAGGGCTGTAAATGAAGCCTAAGTCACGTTAAAATCAAGATATATAAGTCTCTTGTGTGTTAGAATGGTTAAAACATGTTATATGATGGTTTTAAAACATATTTTGACCTGGGCAGATTTATAGGTCGAATGTGTAAGCTTGTTAAACTGAGTTAAATAAGTGTTTAATTCGGTATTTTTGGTATTAAACTTAGTTTTATGTCTTAGTTAAGTTTTCCAAGTGGTTTGGTCGAATTTGGAGTTGTCTAAGTCGTATTTTTGAATTTTACAAGATCAAGTGTCAAAGCTGAGAAAACGGGTCTGAAATTTGATTGGATTGTTTGATTTTTTATTTTCAAACCATAAGGAATTGGGAGCTCTCCTTTTACAGGATTGACATCTAGGATATAAATGAATTTCTGGGAGTTTTGGAAATTTTTCCAAGGTGTCTAAACAGGTCCAATAGGTGTAAACTTTTAAGGTGTATTTTCTGATTACTTTCTGGGCAGGTCTGGACTTGTGATTTTCCATAGGCCATTTAGCATGGAAATAGAACCCACCAATTTTTGGAGAGTCTTTTAACTCATATGGGAACCCCTGGGATTTTGCTTGATTTCATTTGAGCTAAGTAAGTATTTTATAAAAATCGTTAAAGTCTGGTCCAAATATGAGTTTAAGAAAATGAGAGATAAAACTTGATATCAATAAGTAACACACTTACAAAGGCATAAGAAGCTTATAAAAGGAGCTAATAAGTATTATACTAATCGTAATCCGTGTAGATTCATTGAAGAAGACGTATGGCGTCGTATCTTCGTGTTCGCTCATTCATTTGCTTTTCCCTCATTTGCGTTAAGGTACGAGATATTCGACCTTTTTAGTAAAGGTTTTCTCATGATCTCCTTTTCTTGTCATTTCCTTATGCTTATTAGGATTCCCTATGCCATTGCTATGATTCCTTCTGCTTATGTGAATCTGTTGTCTCGAACTTCGCTTGTTGAACCTTGCTATGTTTGAGTATGAATTTCGATTATGAACTTCGATTATGAACATCCGCTTATGAACCTCGATTATGAACGTATGATATGTGATCGTGATATGAACCTTTGATTTCGAACATTTGATATGAACCCTTTCGATTTGTTTGATCCGTTGCTTATCCGAAATCTCTCGTTATTGAATTATGAAACATCCGAATTTGAACTATATGATATGAAAACTCGATTTTGAAGTATGATTAACCTTATGATAAAGTATGATCGTGTCGGTTTTGACATTCTTTTGACCTAAGTTAGTTTGACACCCGAGCCAATATTTCACTAGTCATAGGGGTTCCATGTCCGTGTCGTTGATGCACCGTGACATGACTCTAGGGCGATAGAGTGATGTTCTCGCCACGTCCCTTTCATTATCTCGCTTATTGATAGTATGGCCACTATCTCGCTTGTTGGGCGTATGGATGCATCCTAGATCCGATCCGTTATCCGATATGATTTGTCCGGTGAATGATGTCGGTAATGCAATACGCGTCTTCACAAATTCGGGAGCTAGCTACTCCATTTGTTATTGAGGTCTCCTTCATATTATATAAGGTATTCCGAGGTCACCCTCCGAATAAGAAAGTTACTCGATATGATATGATCCGGGCTCGTGGTAGATAACTAAATCAGATTCGTTATTTTCGTGTTAGATATTCATTTATGATTCCGTATTTGTCAATGTTTCCATTTACATACTGAATTATTATATGTTTATTGAATGTGTTTATGCTTTGACATGTTTATGTGACTACCGTTTGCCATGCTAGGATATGATTAATATGCTTAAATGTGATTCGCATGTTGTCATCTGATGTTATGTTAGTTTATCATTGTGTGAATTCGTTGATCTGCAAGATGACTATGCTAGTGGGTATTTGATTGTTCTGTAAGTTCATTCCGTATAATCTGTTCAGTTAATATTGTGAATCTTCATTATTTGTTAATATACCTATTTGTCTATAATTGATCTGCTATGTTTAGACTTTGTTTATGTTAAGATTTGATATGGGAAATGGTTTAGCGTGTGATATCTGTTCTGATAATTGCTAATGGCTATGCTATGTTTTGTTTGGTCTATTTAGTTATAGTTTGCCTACTGTGTTTTCTATTTGTATGTGTGTGACTGCCATGATTTGACTGCTATTGTTCCGCTGCTACTATACTGGTTAAGTGTGTTAAATGTAGATTCATTGACTAGTATGAATGCCATGTTTACTTTCTAAGAACTGCTTCCGTTAGCCTTTAGACTCTTCGTTTGGTTTATATGTAATCTATTATTCTTGATATGTTAAGTGTTTGGTTATTCTGATGTGTTTGCATTTGTGTCATTAATGTGCTATGAGGTGTTTTTAACTGTTATGTGTTCTTCTGGATTTCTGTATAATTGTGCTTCCGTAGAATCCTCAATGATTCAAAGATTCTCATTCCGTTGTGATTTCGTTATTCGTATCTTTGTTTTGTTTAGCTTTTGTTTCGTTATATCTGCTCACCTGGCTTTGTAAGCTCAAATGCATTTTCTTTTCCCGCGGTTTTAGGTTTGAAGATGGGCTTCGATGGGTGAGAGTTAGAGTATCTTAGTGGACCAACCCTAGTACCATAGTACTTATGGACTTACTTTGAAGAGTTTAGTTTTGAGATTTCATTCATTTTGGATATTGTATTTTCCTCGTCGGACAATTGTTTATATGATTTGAAACTTCATTTTAAGGTTTCGTTTGTAAATATTTTATTTGTATGTTACGATATGACACCGAATGTGACACTTCTACCCTTGTCGGGTTGGGGTGTTACAATTATGGTATCGAGCCTAGGTTTTAGGACCCTTAGAGCTTAGGCTATGGCTGTGAGGATTAGGTAGACATTAGGTTTCCGTCTGCTCGGATATCTTCGATTCCTTTTGACCGTCATTCGATTTGACTTGATATTCTTTTGTCTTCACCGAGTTGGCCTCCTCTTTTCGCATCGAATTTTATTACTTTGTCTTCGCACATCCGTTTGTCGATCGTTAGATGGAGACTACCAGCGGAGCCGAAGATGATGATGTCGACCTGCATTGCTGCAATGGTCCCCGAGTGGAGAGGTTCGTGAAGCGAAGCCACACCCGATTGCCGTCTTCTTTGGAGGCATCGGGATCTTCTTTGGAGGAAGCCGGACGGACCAACCAAAGGCGCAAAAGACGGAGACAAGATTCAACCGGTGGTGAGAAGGTTCATTTACTTCATATGATTTGGGCGCGACTTATGTTACTCCGATTCGTTTGTCATGCGTTTTGAGGCGGTTTGATATTCTGTTAAGTGATTCTGATCGGTATTGCGTTTCTTTGATTCGTTCGAAACTCGGTTTGAGTCGTGAAGTTTTATCGTTTAGCATTCTGGTATATCTCGGTTTTTCTTTTGGACCGACAGTAATGAGTCATGAGGAACCGTTTTATGCAAGTTGGTGGCCTCGTTTGTTTGGTAATATGGTAAGTTGTTTGATGAAGTTTATGTTGTATGTATGTGATTCTGGTCTGCTTAGGTATGTTACTTGATATCGGTATGTGATATGTTTTGTGTGATATTGGTTAAGTGGTTTGTCATGACCCGAGACAGAATATGATGATAATAAGGACTTGTTATGTGATGCAAGTATTATGACGCCTGATCAACGTGATAATACCGAGATCATATAATTTGAACTTATTGAAATCATATGACGTCTGCGAAATGCCCGTGGTTGATACGTGAATGGACTTTGACTTGTATCTCATTATTTGTCGCTCCTCATGTTCGATTGAAATTTTGTACCTCTTTCGAGATTCTCATTGACAATCGTTATATATAAGTTTTGTACGCTTGGAATCCGAAATCGTTATGATCCGTGTGAACCTATAGATTGCTATATCGCCCCTAAGTTTGTATGTCTCCACGTACTTTTGCGATTAGTAAGACCGTTAGGATTCGCTTACGTCTATGCATATGTTGTTTTCATCATTAGATACCGAATAAGTTAGAGTGTGTTGTTTGATTTTCCGCATCTCATCTCATTATCTCGCCATTACTTTGATAAGTACATGATTATCTGTTATAAGTATTTGATTGTTGAATTGATTTACGAAAAGTATAAGTATGAATGTTCGACAAGAATCAGATGTTCTAAAATAAGTTTCGCTTGCTCTATTCCTTGAAATTCAAGTCCGATTCGTTTTACATTACATTCCGTCTTGTTCAATTTTCGAGGACGAAAATATTCTTTAGAGGGGAAGAGTTGTAAAACCCGAAAATCTAAAACGCTTTAAAAGACAGTTTTGCCCTCTAAATTAAAACTTATAAAATGCGTAAAGTATTTCTATGCTTATTAAGTATGAATCTCATCTAACTTAAGAATCATTTTAAAACTTAATGTTTAGGATTAGCAAAAAGAAATCAATGCACCTTTCGTTAAAAACTTGCGTAAACCGAAAATACTTAAGACAAAAATACATTATAACGTAACTTAGGGCCCATTTGATTTTGGCTTAGGCCCATGTCTTTCCCTAGCTCATCAAATCCGAAACCCACATATCCCTTTCCCCCTTTACTTTTTTTACGTTCCACAACATTGAAACACACCTAAACCCTAGCCACCAAAAGTGACGGCAACCACTCCCTTCTTCTCCATTATTCCGTCGCCAACAAGGAGTCCAAGGAAGGTTCGTAAACACCATGAAGCTGCGCCATCGAGGCGATTCGTGGAGTTTTAGTCGTGGGTTTTAGGTGTGCTTGGTCGTGGTGTTCTAAGGCACGCAAAGGTGAGTTGTTTGAGTTCTTGTTTCCTCATCTTTCTCACGTTACAAGATAACAATCTAGGTCATGGGATTATGTTTCGTAAGTGGGGTTGAAGCCAGGGAGGCCTTGGCGTGGCCTTGGTGACTCTTAGTACTCGTCTCCTTTTAGACACGCTACCATGGTAAAGTATCTTGCATCTTGTCAATCTCTTTTCCGTTTTCTTTGTTTGTAATCGTGTGGTAATATCCTCAAAGGATGCACATATCTGAAAAATTCATCACATAAAATAATAGAAACTTGTCACATAAAATAATGAATATCGTAACTCTAAATGCGTGTCGACTTGTGGAATTTACTTTGTGTCGAGTGGGTGTACTTTGGGTGTTTTATTGTAAGGGCTGTAAATGAAGCCTAAGTCACGTTAAAATCAAGATATATAAGTCTCTTGTGTGTTAGAATGGTTAAAACTTGTTATATGATGGTTTTAAAAGCAGTTTTGACACAGGCAGATTTATAGGTCGAATGTGTAAGCTTGTTAAACTGAGTTACATAAGTGTTTAATTCGGTATTTTTGGTATTAAACTTAGTTTTATGTCTTAGTTAAGTTTTCCAAGTGGTTTGGTCGAATTTAGAGTTGTCTAAGTCGTATTTTGAATTTTACAAGATCAAGTGTCAAAGCCGAGAAAACGGGTGCGAAATTTGATTGGATTGTTTGATTTTTATTTTCAAACCATAAGGAATTGGGAGCTCTCCTTTTGTGGATTGACATCTAGGATATAAATGAATTTGTGGGAGTTTTGGAAATTTTCCAAGGTGTCTAAATAGGTCCAATAGGTGTAAACTTTTAAGGTGTATTTTCGATTACTTTACGGCGTCCGGACTTGTGATTTTCCATAGGCCATTTAGCATGGAAATAGAACCCACCAAATTTTGGAGAGTCTTTTAACTCATATGGGAACCCCAGGATTTTGCTTGATTTCATTTGAGCTAAGTAAGTATTTTATAAAATCGTTAAAGTCTGGTCCAAATATGAGTTTAAGAAAATGAGAGATAAAACATGATATCAATAAGTAACACACTTACAAAGGCATAAGAAGCTTATAAAAGGAGCTAATAAGTATTATACGAATCGTAATCCGTGTAGATTCATTGAAGAAGACGTGGCGTCGTATCTTCGTGTTCGTTCATTCATTTGCTTTTCCTCATTTGCGTTAAGGTACGGATATTCGACCTTTTAGTAAAGGTTTTCTCATGATCTCCTTTTCTTGTCATTTCCTTATGCTTATTAGGATTCCCTATGCCATTGCTATGATTCCTTCATTTATGTGAATCTCTGTTTGTCGAACTTCATTTGTTGAACCTTGCTATGTTTGAGTATGAATATCGATTATGAACTTCGATTATGAACATCCGCTTATGAACCTCGATTATGAGCGTATGATATGTGACCGTGATATGAACCTTTGATTTCAACATTTGATATGAACCCTTTCGATTTGTTTGATCCGTTGCTTATCCGAAATCTCCGGTTATTGAATTATGAAACATCTCAATTTGAACTATATGATATGAAAACTCGATTTTGAAGTATGATTAACCTTATGATAAAGTATGATCTGTATCGGCTTGACATTCTGTTTGACCTAAGTTAGTTTGACACCGAGCCAATATTTCACTAGTCATGGGGTTCCATGTCCGTGTCGATGATGCACCGACATGACTCTAGGCGATAGAGTGATGTTACGCCACGTCCCTTTCATTATCTGCTTATTGATAGTATGGCCACTATCATGCATGCTGGGGCGTATGGATGCATCCTAGATCCGATCATTATCCGATATGATTGTGCGGTGAATGATGTCGGTGCAATACGCGTCTTCACAAATTCGGGAGCTAGCTACTCCATTTGTTATTGAGGTCTCCTTCATATTATATAAGGTATTCGAGGTCATCCTCCGAATAAGAAAGTTACTCGATATGATATGATCGGGCTCGTGGTAGATAACTAAATCAGATCATTATTTTCTCGTGTTAGATATTCTGCTTATGATTCCGTATTTGTCAATGTTTCCATTTACATCTTGAATTATTATATGTTTATTGAATGTGTTTATGCTTTGACATGTTTATGTGACTACCGTTTGCCATGCTAGGATATGATTAATATGCTTAAATGTGATTCGCATGTTGTCATCGATGTTATGTTAGTTTATCATTGTGTGAATTCGTTGATCGCAAGATGACTATGCTAGTGGGTATTTGATTGTTCGTAAGTTCATTCCGTATAACTGCTCGCTTAATATTATGAATCTTCATTATTTGTTAATATACCTATTTGTCTATAATTGATCCGCTATGTTTAGACTTTGTTTATGTTAAGATTTGATATGGGAAATGGTTTAGCGTGTGATATCTGCTCGATAATTGCTAATGGCTATGCTATGTTTTGTTTGGTCTATTTAGTTATAGTTTGCCCACTGTGTTTTCTATTTGTATGTGTGTATTGCCATGATTTGATTGCTATTGTTCATTTGCTACTATCTTTGGTTAAGTGTGTTAAATGTAGATTCATTGACTAGTATGAATGCCATGTTTACTTTCTAAGAACTGCCTGTTAGCCTTTAGACTCTTCGTTTGGTTTATATGTAATCTATTTTTCTTGATATGTTAAGTGTTTGGTTATTCTGATGTGTTTGCGTTTGTGTCATTAATGTGCTATGAGGTGTTTTTAACTGTTATGTGTTCTTCTGGATTTCTGTATAATTGTGCTTCCGCAGAATCCTCAATGATTCAATATTCTCATTCCGTTGTGATTTCGTTATTCGTATCTTTGTTTTGTTTAGCTTTTGTTTCGTTATATCTGTTCACTGGGCTTTGTAAGCTCAGCCGCATTTTCTTTTCCCGCGGCAGGTTTTAGGTTTGAAGATGGGCTTCGATGGGCTGAGAGTTAGAGTATCTTAGTGGACCAACCCTAGTACCATAGTACTTATGGACTTACTTTGAAGAGTTTAGTTTTGAGATTTCATTCATTTTGGATATTGTATTTTCCTCGTCAGACAATTGTTTATATGATTTGAAACTTCATTTTTAAGGTTTCCGTTTGTAAATATTTTATTTGTATGTTCTGATATGACACCAGAATGTGACACTTCTACCCTTGTCGGGTTGGGGTGTTACACATAGTTTTGTAACAACAATACTAGACAAATCTCGTTATGTAACAATATATATAAATATACTAAACCATACTCCACAAAGTTTAGTACATATTTATAGATCAGTGGTGATCAGGTATGTTGGATTTATTCATCACAATAAGCTTTGCATGCAACAAAACAAATGACTTGCACCATAGCTTTAATAAGAAAAGAACACTAGCTTTCATTAACAATAAATTGAAAACAGATATACGACGTGACTCGAAGCAAAAAAACAACTACACTAGAAATCAAAAACTGGAAATGAAAGACATCAACAACGTAACTCAAATTAAAAGGGGCGATAAATGCCGTGCTAGTGTTCTAATAATACTCGAAATGACCGTATGACCCCACGAGATCATATCCATCATCAAGATGAACATGAGCCACCATCTCGGCTATGTCGGTGTTCACCATGTTCACTTCATTAGTCCTAGATTTTCTGTCTTTGCACTCACGAGAAAAATGGCCAGTTTCTCCACAAACATGACACTTGAAGTTTCTCCACAAACATGACACTTGAAGGACCACTAATGGAGCGGATTTCTTGAAGTTGTTCTTTGTTACTCCCATCTTGGCTTTGTTTCAATCGTTTTGAAATACTCTCTTCTTAGAGCTTTCACCTTGCACATGATTAACACTTGACACATTGTTACCCTGTTTATCTCTAATTTAAGCCTCTTCTATACGAAGATGCTTTAGAAGATCATCCAACGTATAATCTTCCGTTTTCTACAACATTCTCTTAGAGAAACTTTTCCAAGAAGATGGAAGTTTGGTTAAGATCACACCCACTTGGAATGCATCACTAACGGGAACATCAAGAGACTTTAACTTGTTCACTAGCATTTGGAGCTCATGCACTTGCTCCATAATTGATTTCCCTTCAATCATAGCATATTCAAAATATTTTGAAACCAAATACTTATTCGCACATTCCTCATGAGTTTTATACTTAAACTCTCGTGCACTCCAAAGCTCTCGTGGATTAGTAACCGCGATAGATATTATAAAGGGTATCGGACAATGCATTCTTGATATGGCGCAACAAATAGTCTTGTTGTTGAAAACACACAGACCTTGATAGATCTTAAGCACTCGGAGATCGTTAGTGTTGCCTATGTAATCACAAGCAAACTAATAGAAGATCTCTACAACTTGTATTTTGTAGTGGAAA
>CM040242.1:142137370-142169693 GCA_022545495.1 Chrysanthemum lavandulifolium
GAATTCATATCTAATCATTAGATTTTAATCCACATTTTGGGTCAAGCATTCATTTCAATATTTTGTTTTTCTATATATAACTCCCAAAATGCTTGCATACTCCATCTCCTTCTCACAAACACACTTCATCATGTCATCCAAAACCCTTTAGAGAATCATCTAGTACAAACAATCATGATATCTAAACCTTTGTACTTCCACCATCCAAAATACCACAATCAAATGCTAGGATATCCGCACG
The DNA here is from genome assembly GCA_022545495.1 of Chrysanthemum lavandulifolium. Taxonomy (NCBI): domain Eukaryota; kingdom Viridiplantae; phylum Streptophyta; class Magnoliopsida; order Asterales; family Asteraceae; genus Chrysanthemum; species Chrysanthemum lavandulifolium. Next base: position 142,137,612 of record CM040242.1, read on the forward strand.
GATTAGTATCCGATCTTGTTGTGTAGCAAAACCAACCTCAAATGATTCATCCTCAACAAATAACTCACCACAAGATGCTTCCATTTTAGCACCACCCTCATCACCAACAAGTACACCAACTTCATCACCACCTAAAATAACTCTTTTGGAACTCCTTAAGACTCCAACAAGATCTAATCAACCTAAAGAAAAAGAATTAGTCTTTTCAACACCCCCCACATCTCCAAATACTTTATTTCAAGATCTTGAAACGTCACCACCATTAGCTCCTATCACATCACAAGAACATCTAGGTTCTTTTCCACCACCATTTACTAACATTCCGGATATTGATCCATATTTTCCTATTTTTCCACCACAACTTCCGCATTACTCAAATCAAATCAACCCGGAAACCTTCCGCACTCATCAACCACATCATTTACATTGTGAACATTGCTAATCCACTAGGAAATTGCAATAGAAGTTAGGGAAGAAATGCGTTTCATACTCAACCTCATCCTTGATCGCATCAATACCATTACTCATCAAAACCTCCATCCATAACCTTATGCAAGCATGGAAGGAATCACTACTACTACTTTTCTACTTTTAAGTATTACTTTTGAAGTCATTTTCAAGAACAAGTCTTGTTCTTATTTTTACATGCTTGTAAGTGGCTTACATACCACTACAATTTGTTGTTTTATTACAAGGCCTTGTTTACATACCTTGGCTCCCAATCTTGATTCTCGGCAACCACAAGATTATATAAGCATGTTACTAACCTTTCTTTTGTAGGATTTTTATTTTCTTCACTTGACGCCCAAACAAGGGGAGCTACCGTCAAGGGGAGTTAGAAGTTTGTTTATTTCTTCCAGGGTTAACTTTTGTTTCAACAAAAGGGGAGAAGAAGTAAACTTAGGGCTTTCAAAACTTACATCTATTCTTAAGTTTTACTCATCATAACATTATGTTTTGTCATCAACAAAAGGGAGATTGTTAATACAAATAAACCGTGAAACCGCTTATTAATATTTTACGATCTCTTTTGTTTTGTTGATAACAAATATAATGTTATCTTAAGTACAATTATAAAGGATACATGTTAGTTTTGTAAAGCATTTACATATAACCATTTAAATACAAAAATGTAGTAATTAAGCATTTGTTGTAATAGTTTATTAGGATGGGTAAATATCATAACCCATGGATCTTAACCCATACCAAAGAGACTTGATACAATGTATACTTAGATACATTGAATCTAGATATAACCCATGGACCAACCCATGACCCATAACCAAAAACCCATGGGCAAGAGGAGCGGACCACGGATCCCTAGCTTTGTGCTAGACGGATCCCTTGTGGAAGGGATCCGTGGGATCCGTGGGAACAGTGAAGAAACTTGCCTATAAATAGAGAGCCATTTCTTCATTCTAACTCACCCCTCTTCTTACTAAATCTCTCATACACTCTCATTCTCTTCTAACATATATATCACTTGATCTAGAGAGTTGTTCTTCTTTCTTTCTATTTGTGATCCTCATATAGATCCTTCTCTAAGGCGAGATAGCGAGCATTCTACAAGTCATCCAAGCAAGGGTCCTTGATTGATTTGTCACCCGCAAGATTTCAGAGCTAAGATCTTGTATTTGATATTTCACATATTTGTTGTGTAATAGTTGTGTTGGTTTGGTCCACCGTGCTACGGACTCGGTATCTAGCTTTGTACCGAAAAGTGTAAGCAACGCCAGAAGGCTTCTCCCAAGTGAAGGAGTTTGTTGACATAGTGCTTGAACTCTCGAGTAGGTGACTCGGGGAGTGGAGTAGGGCAAGGAAGGTGTCCTTGTAGCCGAACCACTATAAATCGGTTGTGTCATTTCTATCCCTTATCTTTATTTATTTGCTTGCATTATCATTACATCTATACGTTCTCAACATCCATACGATTTCACATAATATCGAATCTAAAGTTTTTGAAATCAACTTAAAATCGGCAAAACTATTCAACCCCCCCCCCCCCTTCTAGTTTTCCACATATGTCATGCATTCATCTTGTAGCATAAATTTTAATAAAAAACTTATTATTAACCAATTCATAAAGATCAAATTATAAAAGTTTTGATTGAGGTATTGGTTTCGCCAATCAAGAAATTTATCTTTAATTATCGTCATTTATATCAGATTTTTGCATAAGTCTAAAGACTTAGTGTTTGGATAATTATCACAAAAGTGGCGCATGGAATCAAAGCTAATTCGCCCTTAAGATGATTTTGTACATTATAGCCTACTTGGTAACTCCATTTTGACTCGCAAAGAAGCGGAGAATTTGGTCAGCGCTGAAGCAATAACCTCCTTCTTTAGGGTCACAATTTAATGCGCTCCCCTCCTTATACCCCTCTTTTAGTCCGTCAAAATTGGATGAGTCGTTCTCACTATTTGTACCAAAACCATTAATCAATTAAACTTATTGAAAATTTTGACTCTTCAAAAACAAATCAAATTTCACCATTGTTTAGTCCAATTTATTTTTCTATTCAAAAAATTACCCTTTGCTTAAAACTTGTCACACATAATAAACAAACAAGTAACAATAAAAAATAAACAATTGAAACAATGCGCACATAACTAACAATTAATACGTGTAAACAAGTAGTCACATGCAACTTATTTGATAAAACCTATTAATAATCAATATCTAGGTTAATTAACGATATATTAACTAGGGCTTTCACTCGCACAATTGAAAGTGAGCCACATATATCGACGAACCGATCACGTAAGTTTATAATTAAAATATAACAAATTCCACATAATTGATTCATGAATATATTATTGAGTCTTCCCCAATTCAAGATTTATCAAAACATACATGTGATAAAATAACTTTACAATTAAAAATTCAAGCAACCATCCATGACGAACATGCATGTATCATCAGAGATATAACATAACAATTATTCAAGTAAGTCACAAGATCGCATACAATTCCATGTCACATAACAATTTATTCATGAATATATCACGTAACAAATATATTAATTCTAGGTTTCGATATGGTTAACATAACAATTAATATAAACCCTAAAAAAATTTAAATAAATCGACTAAAAATAATTAGGGTATCGACCCTTAAAAAAAATTTTGGTCGATCCTAAAAAAAAATTTAAAACCAAATTAGGGCAAAAGCCCTAACCCTAAAATTAGGGTTTACATAATCGTAACCAAAACCATAGAACAATCATATCAAACAACATACAATATTTGTTTTTTACGTGTTTAGTAATTAATTACTCATTAAACAAGACTCGTGATGCCACTGTTGGAATTATATAACATGACAATCATATATAAAACACATAAAACATCAAAGAAACATGCGGAAGCGTATAGGAACGTATAATGAATAATTAACTAACATAAAAATAAAGTATGCGTACCTTTTGATTCTAGCCGAACAAGAATCAATTCCACAAAACTAGCAAGTGATGAACCCTAATTAGGGTTTATATGATTATAAGAATTACCTCTTACCGTTTTTGTAATTCAATCCAAGATACCAACAAAAGTATGTTAGTACCACGTTCTTGTACACACATACTAAAACAAATCAAAATAATGCTAGTTTTAATCACACGGAAATATTTGTTTTGGAAAAAAAAAGTTTCGAAACCCTTGAGGAGTGGTCGACCGATTGGAACAAAGAAAACACACAAAACAATTTTAGGGTTTAGACAATGAGTATAAGAGATGCAAAACAAAGACCCTAGGCCTTATTTATACACACAATAACTTTGTTACTAAGTTAAGTGTGGGTTGGGTTGGGTTTCCTCTTGACCGATCGGTTATGGTATCCCAAGAGGGATTCCGGAACCTTCCCAATCTCTATTTTGCAATCTAGTCCTTCCAATTAACATTTAACGGTCGTTAGTCCATTACACTTAATTAACTTAACGTCCATTATATATTTCGTGTAATTAATAAATAAATATAACATTTACATTTAATTATTAACTTTAATTCGCATATGTAAAGCATGCAATCCCGTGGTCTCGAGTTCGATCCTAACTCCCGACTACTAATTTATATCCATAAAACTAACAAGCATAACATATCAACAATGTATAACTACTATAGGATATCAAATTGTGACACGATGTTGTTGAATTTTTTTGTTTTAACACGTTTTATTTCAACGTTGCTAGGTTGTGTTAGTTTATGACTCAATTGGTCCACTTAGTGTTAATAAATGTTTATGTATCGTCTGAATGAAACTGCTTTATAATTATATCATCCAGAATATTTATCAAAAAATAAAGAATATTATTTCATTCAGATTCACACATTTACGCCTGTATTGATTCGGAACACGAACCGATTCACATTCAAAGTCTCTTAATAAACAAACAACACCTTATTCTTTACAAATTGTAGATGAAAATTGGCATATGTTAGCAACAACATCATATTTCATAGCTCATATTAGTAAACTCAAGAATATTTGTAGCTTTTTAAGTAACAATGAATTTCCTGGTTATTCTTAAGGATGGAACACACCGTCAACATAGACTCAAACTAGATAAATGTCTCTCATTTGAAAGGTTAGTGAAACTACTCGAGTTTGTTTGTAACAAACGTAGTTTAAATATGCGACGGAACATGTTTCTAGGTTTTAGTAACATAAATATAATTTTAGAGCAATTCTTGAAGAAAAATTTCTACCTATGTGGGCCAAGGAAGGCAGCAGACAAGCTGCTCAAATAGTGGTTATTTGAGCAAACTTGTAAAGCTTAAATTATACTAGAACAAAGCCCAAGATGCACAATTCTTTGATTGTTTTGTAGGGGACTTGTTTAACAAGGTAAAATGATACAGAGCTAGGAACTTGAGTATCATGTAAATTTCAAATGAAATGATTGTGTTTATAACAATCCAAGTATGCTACACTGATTTTTCACAAGTTAGATACAAAATAATAATAGATTTTGTTAAATACTACTCGTTATACAATTAAAAGTACTTCTACTTTTCGCTTTGAGACCAGCTCTTTCAGTTTAACACCCTGAAAGACTAGAATAAGCCATTTTTTTTTTTTACATTATCTTACAAATAGTTAAGAGAAGCAAAACTCTGCAAGTATACATTTGACCCATATACATATACGTAGATTACACCTAACATAGCTAATTAAATGTTAATCTTTCTAAAGCCTCTTGCATTGTTTCAATATCACTGTTTGAACTATTTGAAAGCCGCCTTTATCTCCGCTTCCAATCTCCAAAGGTGAATGACCATATGGCGGACCTGTCACCATGGAAGCCCATGAGTTGCCACGCATCGTTGGCCTTTGAAGCTGAGCACTAGCAGCAGCCACAGCCCGTTTCTTGGTGGCATCATTGACATATAGAAGATCATCAATCCTCGCCATTAAGTTAAACGCTAAACTTTCAATCACCCGAGAGTAGCTCTCTAGTATCGCTTGTCCCACATCCTACATAACAAGAAGCTTAAACTATTGGAAAATCTGTATAAATCAAATTCAAGATTGTGGCAACAAAACATACTTTGTTAGATTGAATCTTGTCAAGATCCAATCTTGTTCTTGGAAGGCCCGGAAATTGATCTTTAAGTTTTCAAAAGGGTGTTCGCCCTTTCAGACAAAACTTTATTTTTTCTTTATCACCCCGAGCCCCTTCAAGCTACCAGTCCATGATTGCTTTCCTGCTCCATGACTCTTTGTTCTTTTTGTGTCCAAATATGCATTGCTGCTTCAATCCTGTTTGCTATTTGAAGAGTGGTGCATTCGACGACATCTCCAAGTAATCCAAAAGGGATTCCGTGAGAAATGGGCAGTAGTTATGTAGTGATGCAGCGTCACCTAAACAAACTTTAGCACTCTGAAACAATCCGCAAAATATATAATTGGAGAATCGCTATTTTATATAACCATAGTGATGTTTGAACACCTTGTTAGCTTTAACTACTAGATCAGTAACAACTTATAGGGTATTAATACTTTGGGCTTAAGGTATTACATTTTATCTGGAAAATTACAAACATAATAGATGTGACAAATGAACAGTCAGCCACGTTGGGTAATGAGTCAAAACGGATAATTCTTAAATTTTGGTGGAGTGGGCCATGATGCGTTAGTTTGGTTTGGCAGGATAGAGTGTTGTCCAAAACGATATCTATGTATAACAAAGTATTTGGGAATAGAACCATATTAGATTTTGCACCAAAAATAAATTTTGGACGGGTTATTGCTCGTTTCCTTTTGGTTTTACCCATTTTACTGTTTACAATAGTAATAGAATTTGAACCGATGTGTCCATAAGTAAAAGTGTAAAATTAGTCATATACACTACACAAGGAAAGAAATCTTTATACCTTCGGCAAGGTTTCTAAGTATACTTTAGGAACCTCCATTTGAGACAACACACTGCTATTTATAGATGCAGCAGCTTTAAATATTTGATTGCTACACTCACGGCATTGTTTCAGTATCTTTACTATATTTTCTGACAATCCCTTAGACGGAACCTTTGGGAAGGGAAGCCACCATTTCTCTTCATACTGAATCATAGGACTATCAGATGATGAAGCATTAGACTGTCTTTTAACATTTTCACCACGATCAGAAACCACTAAGCCACGATCAACATAAGAAAACTCTGAATCATGGAAACCGTCAAGCATTGTTACTAGCATTGCGTCTAGCTTTCTAAGAGGTGGAAGGTTTAAATATAAATCAGAACGGGGCCGGGTCACCATAACCTCAAAAGTCCCGCCCTCAGGGAATTCTTGAAATGATGGAGTAAGCTCGACTATCGAATCGCTTACTGATAGAAGCCATTCCATTTCTTTTCTCCACATTGACTTGTTTTCTGCACTCAATGGCTCTAATTTCCAAAGGTCCCCAAACACAGAAGCTGAAAATAAAAAATTATCATCATCAATGTTTGACCTTTTTAAAGTCAAACATAGAATTCTTGAAACTAACCTTTGATAAGAATTACAAAACTTATTCACCCAAAATTACTACCGAATGTGACACTAACTACATAAATCTTAGTCGTAATCATTTATTTTATTAGAAGTACAAACTTATTTTGCATCTGATATGAATCTGTAAATGTCAATTTGACTTTGAATATCAGGAACAAGTGGAAAATGGGACAAACCAGAGAGATTTGTGATTGCATTTGAGATAGCAAGAGCAGTACAGACTCCATTTCCTCTTCCAGTCATATCGTCTCCAAGCAACAGCTTCGAAAAACGATCCTTCATCAATTGTACCTCTGCAAACAAAATCTTAGTACAAGAATTTTCTTTTTACTGCAGCTAACTCACACAAGCCATCTTTGAGCTACAACATTTTGGTTGACGAGACACTAACACACTTGTTTCGCTTGGCTATGCTACTACCGTAATATATATTTGTACATTATCGAATTTATAGCATCATAATCATGAAAATCTGTTTCTGGCCCAAAATAACTCTCATAAACAAACCACAACTTTAAATATAATTCAGTAGTGCGTAAATCGGTTCAAAACATGAAGAGCAAGTTATAGAAATCATAACAAACAAACTAACATTACCAGTTAAGTTTCCAGCCTCAGCTTTGCCATTAATCTTCCATCCAGCCCCCAGCTGCTTAACCGGAGAAATACCCCGAAAATGCGGTCCCACCAATGTGGGAGTACTTCTAGAAGTAGACGCGACAGGAGAACCAAAAGAAGACTCTCCACAACTTTCGGACTCGCTAACATCCGCACTAACACTATAATCCTCTAACCTATGATCACCCCTGTGATCTGATTCATCTCCTGATGATGAGTTTTCCATTAGTGGAATATAAGCAATGATTTTGCTAAAGGAAAGTGAGAAAATATGGTGTGATCAAAGAGTGAAAACAAAAAGTTAAAGAGTTAAAGTTATGTTCTTTACAGTTATGTGTGTTATTGTAACGTCAACATGGTGTTGAACAAGTGGACCCATGTTGCCGGTGGTGGTGACCACCTTTGTATGCATTTATAAATCATATGTTATCACTTTCACATGTTTTGTTTTTTCTAATGTTGGATTGATATCTTTGTGGTCGAAGATTTTGCAACTCTTTTATGATTACTACTAAGATCAACATGTGATGGCCATGAGCAAGATAGTTATATGTGTTTACATTCTGCTTAGTGAATTCGCTTCACAACACTTGAACGATATGTGTTACAGAAGTTTTTTTGGGTTCTGCACCCTTAACTTTCTCGTAGCTTTCCCGCATGACATCATTATTCCCGTACATAAATACCCTAATCTCTTACGCCACAAACACTACCCCAAAAGTTTATGATTTTGATTTAATCAAGATTATATCGATCAAATAAATGAAATAAAGGTTAAAGTTGTAAAAATTGAATTAAAATAAAATAAACCCATTAAAATATAAAACTAAAACTCATAAAAATATATCAAAATGGATGTTGAATTAAAGAAGATAAACTTTTAGAAAATATTAAATTAGATTATAAAAAAATAAGTAGATAAAAGATATTTTAATTTAAAAATAAAGATGAATTTTAGTGGTTAGGAAGGTTTGGAGTTTGTTAAGTTAGATCAAGTTTGTTAAAAGTGACACACGTCATCTCACGATTGGAGCCCTTATCTTAATTTTTTGTTAAAAACTCTTTCCATAATAAAGAATAAAAGTCACCTTCTAATTTTGTAAGCCTAAATGTATTATAAGGGTGGTGGCAACCACGCCTAAATAATTTTTTCATGCTTAATCACCCACCAACTATATCCTTTCATCTCATCCCATACCACTCTCTTACCTAACAATATATTTTAGTGGCAACCATGCCTAACTCATACCTCATCTAATTTTATTTTTATTTTTTTATATTTATAATTATATTAAACAAGTGATATAGCAGTGTCCTTTATCTTTATCTTCATCATCATCCAACTTATATATACAACACATATCTCTCATTCCCAAAAGCTGCCCACAAACCATTTTCTCTCAAACCTTAATCCACCGAAGAAGAATCATCAAATCAACATATTTCAAAAGCAATCATCTAAAGAAGCAACAACCTTCAAATATGGATCTTAACTACAAAGCAACCGAGCTAAGGTTAGCCTTGCCAGGAACCACTGATGATGACATGCCAGGAACCATTTGACTTGTAATTTTTTTTTTTAAAGAGCCCAACGGCTAGAAAAATTAATGGCCAACGGATATAATTTTTGGTCCAACGTCTCTTTCTCTTCATGCCAAATCGGTTACTTTGCCGATTTCACATTTCCTCCTTCCATGCCGTGTGATGCCGAAATGGAGGCAGACTCATGCCGCTTCGGCATGATCCAAACCGGCAAGGCAAACCGGGTGCCACAAGACCTAAAGTAGTATAGAAAGTAAACAAAAAAACAACGATATTGTTCATTTGCTTGTGTTTATGTTCACATATACAATTCTGAAAAGAAATATACAATTGAGACTCTGAGATTATATAGTATATGTTTTTATAAAGTATAACATCTTATTAAGCAACTTGGATTAATATAACGATGAGTTCGTCAACATATATGTGTTTGTTTTTGTCATATGAGTCAAAAAAAACTCGCCCTCTTTTACCTTAACATGATCGGTTTTAATTAGTACACGAGTAACATGATACATTCGTCAAGATGAAGTTGCATGCTCTTAAATTTGGGAAAACTACTCGTACAAAGGATTAGTAATCAATAAGTTATGTAATGTACTTGTGGCGAAAAGGGAAGATCTCTTGCCAAAAAAAATTATTTTTTAACAGCTTTTTTATAAAGCTTGATTTCATATATACCCAACATAAATTATTAAATGTCATATTTATCTAACAAAAACTTATGCTCTGTAATAATATATATACTCAATCTAAACATTATATTTGTCATATTTATTCATTTCATTTTAAAACTAGTTAAAATTTAAGTTACAATCATTAATTTACCATTAGACCCTTACCCTACTTGTATATAACTTTGTAAAGTGACCTTCAATCAAATCAACATCTATCTTTACATGACCTCTTAGGCTATGGATAGTGGGAGGTCGAGGGGATCGGTCAACTGATCGGTTGGCACCGGTCGACCCACTCTGGGAGGTCGGTTGCCACCGGTTGAGCTCCAACAAACACACGAACTAGTTTGTTCTGCCGATCGAGTTTGTATCTCATAAAATGACAAAAATTTTGTACCGTTGAAAAAAAAATACTTTTTTTTAAAAAAACTTTACTACTTTTACAACATTACAAATAACAACCTCAAACACATTTCTAAACACACAATTTCAAACACAATTCAAACAACTTCTCAGAAACACCTTCAAACACATTTTGTTAATTATGTCTTACGAGATATTTTTTAATTCTTCTTCTTCTGACGAGGAAGAAGTTATAAGCAAGTTTACAGAGTTTGTGGATTTTACGCAGTATGCTTGGGACGCTTACCAAGCGTCACAGCCAAAGGTTCGACGAAACTACACGCCTAGGGATCATGAGGGTGCTCATAATCGTTTAGTTTCCGCTTACTTCTCCGAAGAACCGTTGTATGACGAAAGAACATTCCGTCAGCGGTTCCGAATGAGCCAAGAAATATTCATCGAAATTGTTCGAGAGGTAACCAATTATTCTTATTATTTTCAACAAACTCCCGATCAGAGGGCGATTTGCTATTTCCCATTGGTCGAGTGTCATCGCGGCATTCGTCAATTGGGATACGCGGTCGTTCTCGATTCTCTTGACGAGTATTTGCAATTGGCTACAACAAAGAACAAGTGATTATCTCCGTAACTTTTGTACGGTTATTATAGAGTTATATGGTGCTGGGTATTTGCGAAAGCCCACGTATTCTAACCTTGAAAGATTATATGCTTATCACGAGCATAAGCATGGGTTTTATGGGATGATGAGAAGCATTAATTGTACAAGTTGGGAGTGGGAGGATTGCCCAAAAGTTTGAGAGGTCAATTTTCTAGGGGTGATCATGGGCCACATCTATTCATTTTATTGGAAGCGATCGCCTCTCAAGATTTATGGATTGGCATGCATTCTTTGGTGTCTCCGGATAAATAATGACATAAACGTTTTACATCGCTCCCGCTTTCAATGATATCAACCGAAAAGCAGGAACTTGAATTCGAGGGTAACGATGTTGCTTACAAGAGGGTATTATCTTATCGACGGATATATCCGAATGGTATGTTCTTATTAAGTCCATTTCAAATCCTCCCTGGTGATGAAAAAGAATAATGTACAAGAGGAAGCACGAAGCAACAAGGAAAGATGTGGAACGAGCTTTTGGTGTGTTGAAGAAGAAGTGGAATTTGCTTAAAGTTCCGGCTCGAGGGCTGTACCAACGTGATCTCCGAAATATTGTGTACACATGCATCATATTACATAATATGATCATCCGATACAAGCAGCGGGCAATATGTCCTACATAGTTTGCACAAGAGGGACACCGTGATCATGATCCGTTAAGATTCCATGCAGAATCCTTAGTAGTTAATCAGGAGATAATGGACCGATCAACACAACTAAACTTAAAATATGATTTGGTCGAACATGTTTGGAGAAACCGTGAAAATGCACGCAATCAAGAGATTGAATACGAAGACGCAAGTGACGAAGACGCAACTGAAAATGAAGATTTTTTGTGATTTTTTTAGTTTTTAATAAGTTTTGTAATATTTACATTTTATTAGTTTAAGCTTTTTATTATTGTTGTAATGTTTAAGTATTTTTATTAATGAAGTTCAATTTTGTTGTTAAAAAAAAAAAAAAAAGAAAAAAAAAAAAAAAAAAAAACTAGGTCACCACAATGGCAACTAGGTCGTCGCTAAAAAAAAAGTTAACGTGACACAGATGACCCAAATCACCACTGTGCATAGCCTTAAACAAGTTGTAATATCTACTTCAAACAATTGTTTGAAACAGTTGTATTCTTTTGTTACGTGTATGCTAGTAACCCTAGTCACCGCTTTTAGAGTTGTATATGTAATAAACCAAATAACAAACTTCTGCCTAAAGATCAAATGAGTAAAATGAGCTATAATTTATTTCACTAAACAATAATCAGAGTTATTCTTTTATAATTTTGTGGTCATTTTTGGCATAGCAGCTAATTTTTTATTTATTATTATTTTTTTTAACGGCGGATTTATTAAAACACACTAGCAAAGAGATAGAATAAAATTATAAAGGCTTCATAAGCCAAGATTTTCAACAATTAACATTACGCATTTACGCCCTCTACTTTTAAACCAAGAAAAAGAAAAAGTACGAATGAAATCGAAAATGTCACTTTTCCTCAACGAGTGAGAGGAGAAAATAACACCGTTGCGATAACGCCAAATGCACCACACAACGCTACAGAAATGACGTACACTCGATCTTCATCACTCCTAGAAGCTCTCCAAACTTCAAACCATTGCAGACAGACGAACCAAGAAGAAAAGGAGGGCATATCAATATCGACCCATCTTCTTACAAGAAACCAAACATTTGAAGACAAGTCACAGTCAAAGAAGACATGGTCCACGGATTCCAGCACATTGTTACACATCGGCAAACAATGAACGGTATATCAAGGCCCATCAAAGATAAATTAAGACGAGTAGGAAGCATGTCCAAAGAAAGACGCCAAACGAAAATGTTTACCTTTCGAGGAAGAATATTGAACCATCGAGTGCATGGGGAACACGAAGGAAACAAACAAGAGTCAAGGTGAACTCGCGTTACATGAACCGAAAAACTGCCATCGTTGTCAAGGTTCCAACTCCATGAATCAGGCTCATCAAGAAGCTTTACCTGACCCAACTCTGAAACTAGAGAATCTAAGGCACCTTCATTACGGGGCCCTCTACTTGCCTCTTCCAATTCTAAACCCAAGAATCATTTACTCTCCGATCTAAGAGTAAGCAATCCGCGTTTGCATCTAGGTGGTATACATGTTAAATCTGGACATTAAAGTGCCATTGCCATTCCATTGATCTTTCCAAAACCGAATAGATAAACCATTACCCACTTTACGACTAAGAGTACTCGACAAGATAAAGTTACGTTGATGAAGCAGTGATTATGTCGAGATGATGGATGCCCAAATGCCATTACAATTGCAACCTTTAATATCAAAACCTGCTTCCACACCATTTATAGCCACAAAGATATGAGCCCAAAGAGAATCTCGGTTATTAACAAGAAGCCATCTCCATTTTTGGAGAAGAGCAAAATTGAAAGATTTCAAACTTCCAATATTTAACCCACCTTTATCATACGAAGCCAGAACATTTTCCCATTTAAGCCACGACATTTTTCGACTTTCGACACTACCACCCCGTAAAAGGAAGCCCGGATAGCTTCAAGGAGTTAAGAATGATTCAGACATTTGAAGATCGATATATAATAAATCCCGAGGCTTCCCAAACCGATTTAATAAGAGTTAGGCGACCTAATGGATAAAGTACTTTCTTTCCAAGAAGAAAATTTAGCCCAAAACAAAGCTATTAAAGGTCGCCAATTTGCTATGAGGTTCATATTTGAGCAAGTTTTTCAACACCTAAGCGATGAACCTAATCGTTGTAGTGTAGTATTAGGGTAAGCCACGGGTATTGATATCGTTCTCTGGGAATAGGAATGCTAGTGAGAAGTTACTACGCTAAGGTTAAGGTTGAGGAAGATTATTTTTATCTTTTTTATGTTTTTAGGAAATTGAAAATCTGAATCTGGGTATTGGATTTGGGGGTTGGTATTTCTACCGATTACTCTACTATTATCTAATTATCTAAGCTAAGGTGGTGGTAGTCTATGTCTAATTAATGTGTGCTCGTATGATAGTTTAAAGATGTGTTTACTTAGGTTTTACTACTCCTTAATTATCTCCTATTGATGGTCGAGTTGTCACGTCCTTATTCTTAGTTGCGTTGTGTGTCTAAGGTTGTAGGGTGTCGTTTCTCCCAACTCTTTGAACTTACCAAAGGGTCTCGTCTACAAAACCCACTAGGGATAATAAACTCTTACTCTAAGGCACTCTTTGGATGGTTTAGCTTACAACTACTCGGTAATTATATTCTAAGGTTCACAAAGATGAATCAAGCATTAAGTACACAACGAATGACCTATCGCATTACTAGATCATTAATCAACTAAGATAAGAAACAACCAATCAATATTTAATAATTAAGTTTCATATTCGTAAGCAAACACACAAATAAATTAATGGGACATGGAGAACATGCAAGCATACACACAAATAATCAAAGACATAATTGAATTGATGAAGTAAATACTTATCTTGTTGTAAGATAGGGTTTGGAACCCTAAAATCTGTATAAGACTCCTTGGTTCGGTTTTAGGTTTTACTCCAAAAGACTCTCTTAAAAGCGAAAAATTCGGATTCTATATATAATATTACATTTGCGACGGCGTCACCTTATGTTTTGTGGCCCGCCGTGTATATAAATCATTAGGGTTTCGTCTTGGCACGTTAACCTTGCGACGGCGTCACCTATGTCCGTGTGACGTCCTCTTGAACCGGCGTCGTCTGGTCGCATCTGAGCCATCCGAGTAGCAACGGCCTACTCTTTTAAAGCCGCGTCGTCACTTGAAAATAGGGTTTTGGCTTCAGATCGTCATTAAAATCCTCCGACGGCGCCGCATAATTAACACTGACGCCGTCGCCTACATTTCGGTAGCTTTGAGTGTCTCGATTCGACTTTGGCCATTTTCTTCGTATATTCGCGCTTTTCGGTCAAATAAGTGCCATTCCGGCATTTTGCCTTCAAGAGACCTAAAAGTGAAAAGGAACGATATTAAGCAATAACGGATACAAAAGTGATCAAATAAGGGCTTAAACGACCCCTCAAAATGGTACATTTTAAAACCTTATCAAATAATCACAACATCGTCCGCATAAAAGAGATGAGATAATTTAAAACCTGAATCTCCTATTGAAGCCTCGTGAATAAGGCCCGAAGAGACCGCATTTTTTATCGCGGTGTGAAGGCCTTCCATAGTGATTATGAATAAGAAAGGACTTAGCGGATCACCTTGGCGTAAACCACGCTTTATAGAGAACTCACTTGAGGGCAACCCTGAATCCATCTATGCCATTTGTCACCAAAACCAAGACTAGCTAACATGTGATCGAGAAACTTCCAACTTACAGTGTCAAATGCTTTTTCAAATTCAACTTTAAACAGCATCAAATTTCTTTTCTTCTTTGTGTACCATGACATTATCTCACTAAGCATCAAAGAGCCATCAAGAATGTATCTTCCCGAAATGAAAGCCGATTGTTCTTTACTCACCACTTTATCAATGACTTTCGACAGCCTATTAGCCAAGAATTTAGCAACAATTTTATATTGCATACAAATCAAAGAGATTGGACGAAAATCTTTAATATGAATAGGATTTGCAATCTTCGGGATCAACGTAATAAAAGAAGAATTTGAACCTTTAGTCATGGTAAATGAATCAAAAAAACCTTTAACAGCTTTCACCACGTCTTGTTTCAAAAGTTCTCAATACGTTTTAAGGAAAAGGAAAGAAAAACCATCCGGGCCCGGGGATTTTTGACTCCCACAGTCCCAAACAACCAACTGGATCTCTTCTTCAAAAACATTCTTTTCCAAAACCAAATTATCATTTTGGTTTAAGGTAGAATACGGCGTAATAGTAGGAAGATCAATCAAGGAATCAGAAACATCAAATTTGTCTTTGAAGAAGTTAAAGAACGCCGTTTTAACTTGGTGGGGGTTAGAAACACAAATGCCATCAATCATAACACCTTGAATTGTTTGATGTGACCTCTTTTGCTTCAAAATACCATGAAAGAATTTTGTATTTTCGTCTCCTTCAACATCCCATTTGACCCTAGCTTTTTGCATCAAGTCCATGTCTTCAAGTTGTTGTATGTCCTCACATTCTTTGAGAAGCTTCACACGATCCTCCTTTTCACTAACGAGGTCGTATTGGAGTCAATCTTCTCTTGATGTCAATTATCTTCTTCATAACTTCTTGTTTTCTTGGCCTTCATTGTTTTTAGCTTGGCGGTTCCACTCTTTGATATTCTCCTTAAGCCATTTAAGCTTCTCATGAAAAGGCATATGAGGATTAGTAGCGAGGACTCGTTATAAGCCTTCCTAATACACTCATAAAAATATCACGATGTAGCCAAGAATGAAAAGAATTTGAAAGGACCGAACCATA
The DNA here is from genome assembly GCA_022545495.1 of Chrysanthemum lavandulifolium. Classification (NCBI taxonomy): domain Eukaryota; kingdom Viridiplantae; phylum Streptophyta; class Magnoliopsida; order Asterales; family Asteraceae; genus Chrysanthemum; species Chrysanthemum lavandulifolium. Next base: position 142,153,851 of record CM040242.1, read on the forward strand.
ATCAATCTTATCACAATGGAGCAAAATTGGAGTATGATCCAACCATCCACGAGGAAGAGCTGTGACTTTCACATCAGTAAAAAATATCGTGACATGTTGAGATATCAAGAAGCGGTCCAACTTGCTCATCTTGAACCCGCTTTATTCATCCGAGTAAAATTCGACCTCCCAAAAGGATCTCTAGTAAACTTGTGTCATCAATAAAAGTGTTAAACTTGTTAGCCGATGGACGATTGAACTCAGTGCCAAAACGCTCACTTTGATCCCGAACTTCGTTTAAATCTCCAAAGAGAACAATATGACCATCATGGTTTCGAATGAAATCTAATAACCAATTTCACATGGCAATTTTATCTACCGACTCTTGATGTCCATATGTATTGATCATAAAAAATATATTATTTGAATTTGCCCATCTCCCTTTAACAATGATATACCAATGGTAATAGTTTAGTGCATTTCGGATACATCGTTCTCAGAATATACCATACACAGTTTTAATGGTAGCATCAATATAGGTTGACCACTATGGTCCACAAGTTGCTTCATCAAACAACAAGAATAATTAACTGAACCTATATTCTAAGAACGATGTACTCGAAATTTGCTGAACCATTACATTAATAGTTACTATGCCAAAAATGATCACAGAATTATAAAAGAATAACTCTGGTTATTGTGTAGTGAAATAAATTGTAGCTTATTTTACTCATTTGATCTTTAGGCGGAAGTTTGTTATTTGGTTTATTACATATACAACTCTAAAAGTGGTGATGAGGGTTACTAGCATACACGCGCGTAACAAAACAATAGTAGTATAACTATTTCAAAAAATTGTTGTAGTAGATATTACGACTTGTTTAAGAGGGTTCACGTAAAGATAGATGTTGATTTGGTTATCTATACTACTTAAAAAAAGGAATGAATATATCTTTTTATGGTTTAAAAATTAAGATTTACAAAATACAAAAGCGTATTATCAGATCATAATTATTTATTAATGATTTTTCTCATCAATCTTAATTTTAAAACTTACAAGTCTTAAAGCTTAATGTTCAAAATACAAAGCACTATTAATGTGGTCGAGATATTTAATGTAGCTAATTAATAAATGGTAATAAATCAATTAATCGATTATTAAAACCTCTTACACTGAGAAATACAAATTATCAAGATATTGTACAACCAACTTAAACATAATTCATGCATTAAAATGTCACTAATCTGAATAATAAAAACATTATACAACGGTCCAAATGAGCTCGAGTCCGAACGGGTCACGATCCAAACGCGCAGACTGACGGGGTGGTAGGGTGGTAGCACGGCCAACAGTTCGAGTCTTGGCAAGACTGAGCTAAGCGAAATTCTTGAAATCCTTAAATTTATTATCAAAAGAACATAATAAACTAAAATACATGATTCAGAAAAATTTTATTTCGGGATATTAATGCATATAACGCCGGGAACCCCGCGTTAAATGTCACTATCTGAATAATAAATCACATTATCTGAGATATTCAAGCCCGAGCGGTCAAGCGGGCAAAATGGGCTTAAGCCCGAAATGGTCTTGGCCAAGCGGGCTCGACGACGGGCATGGGCCAAATAGGCGCGGGCTCGAGTCCGAGCAGACAAGGTTAAGCGAAATTTTGATATCCATAAATTATTGTTAAAGAACATAATAAACTAAAATCATGATTCACCGGAAAAATTTATTTGAGGTCTTGCATGCGCCATGCCGCAGTACCTGCTAGTCACTATATAATAGCGAGTATTCGCGCGATGCGGCGTGGTCTGCTGTGACTAAATTTTCCAACGAACAAATGTTATTTTATTTTGAGATATTTAATTTCATATTTACGTTTTGGAAGCTTAATTAGATTGCACATTATGCTTAAAGAGTTGTATATTTTGGTGAAAGAGTGAATTAAATTGTGTATTAATTGTATGTATTAAATAGTGTTTTTAGTTTTATTTGTATTTGTACATTATGCTTAGGTAGTTGTATATATTTGTGATGTGGTGTATTAATTGTATGTATGTAAGAAATAATATCAATTATACTTTACATAGTTGTACATTATGTTTTATAAATAATATTTGGTTAAATTATAATTTAGGGCTCGTTTGGTTTGTTCTTGAAATAATGATAGGTATCGGATTTGGAATGAGGTGGAATGATAATGGGTATGAAAAAGTGTATCATTCGATTCTTTATGTTTGGTTGATAAAATATAGTGCGAAAAAGTGTATAGATATTTTAATTTTGTAGTGGAAAAAGAGGGTCACGGGAATGGATTCATAGGCACCACAATTAGTGTGTAATGAATCATGGTATGATATCTGTTCATTCTGGCCCACAAAACAAAAACAAAGCAAACACGACTATGACTTTCAAAGTCGTAGTCTCATTCCCATTAATGCAAACCAAGCAGGCCCTTAGAAATCTTAAACTCATAAATAAGAGAGGTTATTCATAATTTATAAGTAGTATAGATAAGCATGGAATATAATATTTAGATTGGTATATATGTCATTATAGTATTTTGTTAGGTAAATGTGACATTTAATGGTTTAAGTTGAGTATACATGGAATTAAAATAGCACTATTTAGATCTACAATACAAGCTTAAATATATGCTTAATGCATAAATCATTTGTACAATTATATTATGTACTTTCTCTCTCAAAATTTCCACCAATCTTTTATTGAAAACAACCATTTAAATCATTAAATACATTTGTAGACATGATTAATAAAACACAACAATCATTTTTGATGAAATTAACTCTTTTTATGAAACAAAACTAGCAAAATGCTAGGTAAAAAAAAGTTACAAACAGTTTGTACAAGAGTATATTGGATCTAGTATCCAATCATCATTAAATTTGAAACAACGATGGTTGGGTTGGGGAGAGGTCAACCGACAAAACCTTGGTTGTTCCATTATGGAGAGAGGTCGTTGTCGGTTGGTTGTGAAGAGTTGGCCAACCTAGTTCGTTTGTCCAACCGAGTGAAATTCACACTATTTTGGACCGTTTGATATTAAAACAAAAAAACTTTAAAAAAAAAAAAACTTTACCACTTTTACATCCTATAAATCTAACTCAAACACACTTTTAAACACACAATTCAACCTCAAACTACTTCTCAACACAAGATTTATTATGGCTTGTAGTCCGCATTCGAGTTGAAGATATGTAAGTGTCGTTCAAAATCAATGCAATAACGACGATGAGGCTCGAAAAACGCTATTATAAGCGTCATCGAATTGTTTGAGCGGCGAGGCGGAGAAGCAACAAATGAGAAAACTACAAGAGTTGCAACGACATGATTGTTGAGCGAAAAGTTCGTGATCGACAAATTTCTGAAGGAGGAAGCCCCACAAAGACGACGAGATTATTGACAAGTTGTGGCGGTGTGTTCAAATGGTAACGAACAACATCAACAACAAAATCAATAGGAGCTATCGGGTGAACAAAAATGATGGTGCAGGTGCATTAATCTCGACTGCCAGCTTTGGTGAGGAATCTCCGGTAAACCAGGAAGCTTTGGCTCGCCTCGAGGAATTTGCCGGTTATATATCTCCCTCGTATGATTCTGCGAACGGGGAGTATTCAGATTATGATTTAGGATTTATGTATTATGTATTTCGTATCGTTTTTATTTTTAATATATTGTAATGTTTTTATTTATTTTAATGAATTTTAAATTTGTTGTTAAAATATTTGAATTAATTATTAAAACAAAAAAAATCTCGGTCATTCTCAAGAATTAGGTAATCGTCGGATCGTCGGAAAAAGAAAGCGATGTAAGCGCGGATAATAGGGTCGCGGTTGTGTTCAAAATTTTACGGTTAATTTCAATATCTTGTTTGGATGTGGAATCCAAGAGTCAGATAAGACTTTTATCTCTTCGGCTAAAGATGTCTTTGCAATTTTATTGCTAAAAAAACAAATGTATTATTTGAAAACATAATTGATTGTTTTGGTAAATAGACTGTTTCGTACCAAACTAGTTTGTTATAACTCATTATATCATAAATGGTTTTATTTATAGGTTAGGTCAAAGTCAAACTATTTTAATTTCATTCATAACCATTAAGTTTCATTTAGTTGGGTTGGCGGATAATTTCTTTAATTGCACAGCTAAATATATTATTGAATTTGTTAGAAGCTTACAATTCTTTTAAAAGTTTGCCTTCGTGCATTGGTTAAGTAAAATTGAATGTATGAGTTGAGATCGATATAAACTCATATTTCATTATATAACAAATGAGCCAATTATACCTCCATTTTTATCTAAATTAATAAAAATTATTTTTCACTTTTTTTAAAACAACATATCTTACAAACCAGAATTTTCAAACTATAAAAAATCATGATCATGACGAGAATTAAATTATCTTTACATAGATATGCACTTTTATATATTTTAAACAAACATTTTTTTCAAAAATTCCGTCCGAAAAATCATATATGATTTTACGAATCATATATGATTTTCAAAATCATGTATTATTCGATTTTTATGAATCATATATGATTTTACGAATCATATATGATTCTCAAAATCATATATGATTCGTAAAATCGAATCATATATGATTTTCACAAATCATATATGATTTTGTTGACCGAAATTTTGAAAAAAGTGGTTAAAATATATAGTAGTGCATATCATAGAAAGATAATTTAATTCTCGTCATGATATTATAATTTTATCGCGTAACGATTAACGGTTTGCGAGATATTTAATTTTTAAAAGGGTGAAAGTTTATCATAATGAAAAATGAATGGTATTATTGATTCATTGGATACATGGTAAATTTGAGATCTATATTGAAATTTTCTTGAATGTATATGAAAATTTTTAAATTTTTTAATAAATTGAAATTTTGTCTAGTTAAAGTGTATAAGTTTAATTAACTTATGTTATTTACAATTTTTTTACGATTTTATTATTTGCAGCCCTAAAGCCTATGTTTAATATATAAAAACATGTAATAATAGATAGTACATTAGGTGGTTTGGAATACTTAACTTCAGGAAGTGAGCGTTATTGAAATTACAATCAATCTAAGTAGATCAGAATTGTTGGTCGGGTAAAACATGAATATGCTTAAGAAGTTAAAAACAAGTTTTACACAAGACTCATTTGACACTAATAACACCATTCGTACTTTTTAACATTTGTAATTCTTATCAGAAATGAACAAAGAATCACAAGAGATAGTTGTGGAATGCTATCTTAATTGAATGGCAAACGAAACACTTCTAGAAATTAATCAAATCTAGCTAGCTTATGATTCAAGGCGAGAAGGATTCTATAATTATGATACATTTTGTATTATTATTTTTGTGATTAAAATCCCTAACTATTTCTCTTGACAACAAACGTATATATGGAATGAGTTACATGTTTTAGTGTGTTAGGTATCAAACATTTGGTGGAAGAATACATTTTATATTTAATGCTTGCATATGTAATTTCATTTTCTAATGTACTTTAGTGAATAGTTATATTAGCTATTCACTTTTATATCAACTACTTTTGTATTTGTTTGACTTTTATGTAAAAGTGTTATCCTTTTGCTTTTGTGAAGTTCCTTCCCAATATAATTCATGTCTTGAGTAATAGAGTGTATGTTCGGTCGGTGGTCGGATCTCTCTAACTTAAATGTTGTTTTTCAACTCGGTACTTTACTCGCCGATACCACATCGGTGAGGTAAAATGTTCTTCGATGATCTTGACGTCCTCAAGCAAGTTGTTGAGTGAGCTTTATACAACACTCTATGATTTCATATCGAGAGTAAACTCAACTTCGTCTAGTTTATGTTTGAATCTTGTCGGACACAATTGAGCAAACTTTTGGCCCAATGATCTCCCCTATTTGAACATACAAATAGCCTAAGTTAATCGGTAGTAAGTGAGCATAATAACTTATTCTTACTTTCTTATTAACAACAAAAAATTAAATAAAGGTACTTAATTTTGATCCTTGGTTGTTGAAAAATTTGCATTTTCGATGTAGTCTCACGATGAAGACATGCTGTTGCGATTTCAGTCCCTAAAATTTGCGGGGACGCAATCCACAGAAGCGTTTCATAACTTCCTTGAATACTCTTGAGTTTTTCATTAAAAAAAAATAAAATAAAAAAATCCCTCTTTAAGGACCTCATGTTGTTAAGAGACTTCTTTTCTTTTAGAGACCTCTTTTGTTTTTCAGAGACTTCTTTTCTTTTAGAGACCTCTTTTGTTTTTCAGAGACCTCTCTTGTTTTTCAGATACCTCCTGTCTTTCAGAGACCTCATGTTGTTCATGGACCTCTTTTCTTTCAAAGACCTCTTTTATTTTAAAGATCCCCTGTTATTCATAGACCTCTCTTGTTTTTCAGAGACCTCTCTTGTCTTTCAGAGACCTCTTGGCTTTCAGAGACCACTTGACTTTAAAGACCTCTTAGCTTTCAGAGACCTCATATTAATAGACCTCTTTTCCTTTGAGATCTCATTTTTTAGAGACCTCTTTTTTCTCTCATTTTAGTGTGAGGATTTGCTCATAGGGTTGTTTAAGGGAGGGCTTGTGAGGCGATTCTTAAGGATTTTCGTTTGTATGGGAGATTCGGTTGCAAGACTTGTTTTTTATTTTTTTATTTTTTATTTTTTAAGGATTTGGTGAGAGACTTTTTGTTTGTTTGTTTGTGGAGGTTTCGTGAAAAGTTTCTTGTTTGTTTTGGTCGAGAATTAAAAGAATTAAAAGAAATAGTTGCGGAACACTATCTAATTGAATGAAAAATAACACTCACCTAGTAAATCATAATCAAGGCTTGCTAGCTTAGCTTATGATTCACGGAGAGGAGGATATTATAACTATAATACATTTCTATTATTTTTTTGTGTTTAGAATCTCTAACTATCTCTCGACAAACATACACATATATGGGATGATAAAATGAAGTCACATGGTGTAGTGGGTTATGTGTCAAACATTTGATGGAAGAGTACATATTTCATTTAATGCTTTCATATGTAGCTTCACTTTCTAATGTACTTTATTGAATAATTAATTCAACTACTCACTCTTTTATCAACTACTTTTGTACTTATTTGACTTATATGCAAAAGCATTTTCCTTTTGCTTTGTGAAGTTCCTCCTAATAATTCATGTCTTGACTAAGAAAGTGTACTTTCAGTCGGTGAGGTTTTGTTGGATCTCACTAACTTGAATTTTGTTTTTCAGCTCGGAAACTTTACTCGCTGATACCGCATCAATAAGGCAAAGTATTTCTTCAAATGGTCTTTGGCGTCTACGAAGCTAGTTGTCGAGTGAGCTTTTTACAACACTATCTAATTTCATGTTTAAGTAGTCGAGAGTAAATTTAGCTTAGTCTATTTTATGTTTAAGTAGTCCGAGAGATAATTGGCAAACTTTTGGCCCAATAATAATTTATTACATGTAACACTTATGGCTATGTTTAGCATTTTCTTTTTTATTAATATAAAAGTGAGACTGATAAGGGTTCCTTAAGGAATACCTAGAGAACACTTGTTAGACAAAATGGTTGTCATAATTCGTATTTTTGGGTCATTATTTAAAACTAAACTTTTACAATTAATCCCCAAAAAAATTACTATTCATCCTCGTAGTTTCCACTATTCATTATTTTACTTGATCAAATAGCAAACACTTTTAAATGATTTTCATGCATGGACAGTATACCCGATACTCCCAACAATGGTACTAATATATTTTTAAACTCATTACAATGTTAAAAATTCAACTATTATTTTTCTTTAAATTTTGACTACTTTTACTATGTATATTTAAAATATATATAATTATGTTAATTAATTAATTACTGAAACAATACTTATTTTAAACACCGATACTTACTCAAAATAAAATTTCATAATTTTACAACTTTATTACTCTATTTTGTCTCGCTAAAATTTATTTCTAGCTAACTCGATACCTAAATAATAAATATCTAACTTATTATATACATGTATGTGAAAAACTAGAAGATGGGTTGAATAGTTTCCGATTAAAACTTCGTTTTAAACTATTTAGATTGACTTATGTCAATCTATTTGTTATCGTGTTGGATAGTGATAGATAAGCATATAAGTAAGTAATGCAAGCATAAAGATTAAGGAAACACAAACCCGTGACACGAGTATTTATTGTGGTTCGCTATAGGACACCTTCCTTGCCTACTCCCACCCCCGAGTACCCCACTCAAGAGTTTGTAAGCACTACACAACACAAGCTCCTTAATGTGGCGGAGAAGCCTTCACAACATCGCCTACTCTTTATCCGGTACTAGGCTAGACACCGAGTTCTTCCACGAGGTAGAACCACACCTATCACAACGTATCCTACACTTTATCTGGTACAAGGCTAGATACCGAGTTCCATTACAAAGGAGGAACTACTACCCAACACTACACCACAACACGACTAACCCAAAGGAGACACACTCCTTGATACAACACTAGAAGGATATCAATATCCTTGAACCCAAACTATCTATCTTGTACATCGATGCACCATATCGAATGTACACCCTTGGCACCTTTCACTAATGACTTCGACACGACCCTTTGACACCTTTCACTAATGCCTTCGACACGACCGTTCGGCACCTTTCACTAATGCCTTCAACATAACACTTCTATGGAGGAGAAAATAACTATCAACAAGATACACTTTAGTGGTCTTGATGATGACGGCTTAGCAACTCATGACCTTGAGCTTGCACATCTTCAAGAGATGGTGATCTCGCTTTAAAAGGAACTTAGAGAATCACACAAACATAAAACTACATAGAATGATCTTTTGGATCGAGGTTAGAGATGTTACAATACTAAGAGAGTATGTAAAAAGTGGTGGTGAGCAGAGAGAAATGGCTCACTATTTATAGACAAAATGTCTCATCGTCCACAGTTCGGGATCCCTCCCAAAGGGATCCGGCTAGTCTAATCCTTGGGATCGCTACTAGGTCACTTAAGTCCGGATTTCGGGTTGCAAACAGGGTTATGGGTTATGGGTAATGGATTATGGATACCCAACCGGATCTGATGTACCTAGACATTTTATGGATCTTGGGTCATGGGTCATGGACTTTGGGTCATGGATCATGGATAATACCTAATATGACTTCATGCATGATGTCATGCAATGGGTCATGGGTTATGGATCATGCTCCATGGGTATAGGTTATGGACTTTGGGTTTTACCCAACAACATTCATTGTACCTAGTCAATGGTTCATGGGTCATGGATCATGGGTCATGGACTTTGGTTTTTACCCATTACATTACCCATTACAATACATACAAAGTATATATATATATGTGTGTGTGTGTGTGTGTGTGTGTGTACTTTTCCATAATATGTAAACACTAGTTGTTATACATATGTATTTCTATAAGATGTAAACAATATTACTTGTTTAGTTTTTATATGAAAATGTCTTTGGTTTTATATAACTTATTTACTAAACATGTTTTGATATCGTTTTAATATGTTTAGTATAAGTGTGTTAGTAACTATTGGCTCAAACCTTTTACGTATTTTATTTGTTTCGTTAAGATGATTTTACATTTGTTATCGACAAAACATTAGAAGATCGTAAAATATAAATAAATGTTTTTATGGCTTATTTGTATTAACAATCTCCCCTTTTGTTGATGACAAAACATTAGATTATTTTAAGGAAAACATAAAATTAAGTAAATATTTGAATTGGGTTTTACTCTCTTCTCCCCTTTTGTCGAAACAAAAGAGCGTCGAAGAAACTAACACGTTGTTTTGAGAAAAGCGTGTGAAAAGTAATAATATAAAAAATAGAGTAAGAGGAGAAATATTCTCGTCTTAGCTCGCATGATGACGATGCTTCCACTTTGTTGAGGCGTCGGTAATTAGGGAGACTAGCGAGTGTGTTGCAATTATGTTTTCAAATGGTTTCATCTTTGTGAAATGCTCCCCTTGACGAGTGCTTCCTTTTGAGGAGGGCGTCAAGTAGTAAAAAATCTAAGTGAAAGTATTGCAAGCATTTTACAATTGCTTTGCTTTGACGAAACTCCCCTTGTTGAGGGTGTCAAAGTCTTCATGTGTATTTTGAAAATCTACAAAACAAAGGTTAGAAAGCAAGTATATGATGCATAATTTCCTGCAAATAAGATTCATATTAGTGATAAAATGAGCCTCATTGCACGGATCCACGGTTCCTTTCTCGTGAGGGATCCGTGTACATGCATTCTTATGACAAGCAATGTGGATGTAAAATGTGATGTTAACATCGAAAAGAGTTATGTATTATAGCACCAAACATATTTTCATAACCAAATAGCATACAACATGTAATATCATTCAATAAAATGAGAGAAATGATGTACATAACTCTAAAACTAAAAATGATCCAAACACAAGTATGATTCCTAACAAGTCTAAGTTCGCCTAAGATGAGAACACCACTTGAATTCCTATGCCTAAGGATGATTAGATTTGTTGACCTCATCGAAGCGTTCGAGGAGGTGATAGAACATGAAACATAGCTCGTCACGTACTTCATGTACTAAGCCTTCAACATGTTGACAATGATAACAATCTTTGTCATGGCTAGGAATGGTGGTGGTAGGAATGGAGTGATTTGAGGTGGAAGGTTGGATAAAGAAGGTGGAGGGATTTGCGGAGGCACGTTTGAAGAGCTTGGGCGTGGTTCAACTAAGGATGAAGGTGGTGGAATATGTGTTGATGATGGTGGTAGAGAGGTATCTACTTCCATGTGATCCGGTTATTGATTTTGTTGATTCCTCATAATCCAAGATGGACCATTTTAGGGTGATGGAGAAAAGGATACGGGTGCTAGTGTTGTTTCAACACCAAAGTTTGGTTGTTGCGCCATTTTCTCAATTGAGGAAAATGTCGGTAATGGTGGTGGATGAGATGGCCTAGAAGGCAAGTCCTCTAAGTTGTAGAGGTGTGGAGATGAGAGTGGAGTGGTGAAAGATATAGCTCTAGGTACTAGAGGTGATGTTTTAGGGGTGTTTGGTTTAGGAGGTATAATAGCATTTGCAAGGGTTGCTTGTGGGAAAAATCATTTTGGGAATTGGTTTGATTGGTATAGTTGGTTGTGAGGAATTCTAGTGTTTGAGGCTTTAACGGGTGATGATTCGGTTAAAGAGATTTCGTGAACAACTTTGAGCAAGTTTCTTGGGAGGTCCTTTAGTGGATGAGTTAATACTAGGGGCTTTCCTCATGGTAAAATGATAGAAAAGAAATATGTGAAAAGAGAGTTTTAGCTACTGAGAATGAGTATGTGAATGGTGGTTTGGATGTTCTAACAAGGAGGTTTATAAAGGGAAAGGATTAGTGAGTGAATCAAGGCTTAAACCACTAAAATCCTTCAAATTGCAATGATTTGCATGCATAAGAGTCAGCTACAAAGTTGTACTAATCTAGGAAATTATTTAAGACAATGTGGAGTGTTCAAATTAATAAAGAAGGTTTGAAATTATTGTCTTAAGTAGGAATAGCTTAGTATGTGCAAAGGTTCCCACGGATCCTCAAATGAGGGATCCGTCTAAACTAAACCTAGGGATCGGCTCTCGGTGACCAAGGAAAAGAAAGTTGATGTTTTTAAGGTCTAGTACCTACATATCTTGAGTGTTTGGTCTCTTGGTGTCTTAAGCGATATGAGACTTAAATGATCAAGTGTAATAGTGAGGGTAGCTAATCTTGTTTTTATGGAAAGAAATGGGGTTTTATGAACACCAATGGGTGATCAAAGATAACACTAAGAATTTTGAGAGTGTCAAGTGAGTCAAATGATCCAAGAGATCGGATGACGGTCTAAAGAAAATTTAGAAAATTCCTTAAAAATTATAAGAAATAAAAATTAGTTTTAACCTATTTTGAGATAAGGATGACTAAAATCAATTTGATAAAATTGAGAGAAATATCAAGCTAGGTGTTTTAAGATGTGAAAAACAATGTGTGAACATTGGGCGGAAATATGTTTAGTTTTGATGAAGTGATAAATCAAAAACACCTTGAATGTGACCCTAAGTTATCTATGAGTGAATGTGAGACCAACTGAGCTTGAGGAAGACTTAAGTGATCCTAAAGTATCATGTTAAACTAATCTAATAAGGTCTGGAAAATTGGTGTTAGGTCACCATAATGTAATACAAGCATCAATATGTAAGAAATAGATAAGAAGTGATCGGATGAACACTTGCACACACACACACGATATAAGAGTAAACAAAGTTTACGCGTAGGATATATGTGAGAGTGAACACCCAACCTTCAAATGAAGGTTTACAAAGGTATTTATAGGGGAACATACTAGGGCAACACTACAAGTTCCCTTCCTTTCTTATTGGATATGGGCCAAGGCTTATGGGCTTTCTACATAAGCCTTGCCATTAATACAAACATAAAAGCCTAATTAAGCAACCTATTACATATTGATTACAAACACTTGAAATATAGTTTAGGAGTGATTCCAACAATCTCCCCCTAAGTGTTGGTAATTAATAACTTCAATAATTTTTAAACGTTGTTGGTCTTTGATGTAATAGTTGCTTTGGCGTCTTCCGACATTCTTCTTTCTTGTGAGAAGAAGTGCCTTGATTCCAAAAATCTCCCGGTGTGAGGATCTTGTTTTCTTTGAAGTTTTCGACTTTGGCGTCTTCATTTATCTTTGTTCTTTGTTACGGTGTGGATATGGTGATGTTATGTTGTGGTAATCTGCATCAGTGCCTTCATTGCTCGGTGTCTCCACGTCCTTCTCCAACATGCTCACATGCTCTTTGGCGTTGGATTTCATGATTGATGTAGTTCTCTTTAGCCTTTAAACTTTGTAGATTTTTGGCTTTGATGAAGAATCATTCGGCGTTTGTGTTGCCTTCGAGAGAACTTTAATTTATGTTGTTTTCGGTATGAGTATGTGGAGAATCGCACGATCATCTCCCGGAGCATCCATAAGAAGAAAATATAAGAATAGGTTCTTGATAAAACACCAATTGATCATTGTGGTGTTTCTAAGAGAATTGACCACTCGATTGTTCTTCGATGAATGTCTTGATTCCATTCACCTTGGTCGGGCGAATCGGTAGTCCAGAATCCCATAAGGACAGTTGGCATTACATTGAAAAGTTCAAGTAATGACCCGCATCTTGAGACTCGATTCTTGAAACAAATCTCCTTAGCGGGATTTCCAAGACTTACAAGTTCGAACTTGAGCGTGTTATGACATAGTGTGAAACACATCTCTAATTCTAGCAAAGGTCGTTCTGAACCTGGAGTCCCTCAAGTAGGATAACACGATGTAACAAAGTACACCTACTGGTTCGGTGAGTGTTGAGGTACATCAAGCATCACCCCACCGACGTGTAGACCGTTTGAGACAACACTAAGCGTAACCCGCAAGGAGTTACCGGCGACTATTTGTCAGTGTCATTTGATGTTGACCACAGAGTTTCCATTCAATCATTGAGGATCACAATTGTGAACCCCTCATAAATGTTCTCGACAGTTGCTAAGATCATGTAGGACTCTAGAATAGTATCACTTGCGCCTTAATGTTGAGCGACAAGTGATGAAATGTCAAGTGTTCTAAGAGATCTTTTGATGAATCTCGTGGCTCTAGACTCAATAGTGCGCTTTGGTTTTCTGAACGGAGACTAGGGAGAGGGTCTCCTTCTTCAATACCGGCCATCTCTAAGAGAAAGCCGATGGTTTATGTAGGGTTCCTGTGAGAATGAAACAAGCTTACATTGAGAGAAACTTGAATAGCTAAGAAGGTTTAGTGCGTGCGTCCTTTGGGTCCATGAAGACTTTAATCTTCAATACGGTGTCATCTAGTGACAACCAAGAGCATATGTGTTGAACCCGTGTGCGCCTAAGTTGAATAATTTGGAGGGCTATTTCTTTTCACCCTTTTCTTTACTTTTCTTTTAATTCTTCAACTCCTTCTTTCTTCGATTCTCATTTCTCCTTTTATAATCATACCTAAGGACTTCTAAATTCTAACTATTTGTGGTGTCCTTGGGTAGATCCCTCGACTCTAGCGGATCATAGGACTGTTATTCTAACCTTAGTCACCTTATAACTTCATGACTATCCTCGTTGCCATAAACCATTTTCTTGAAAATCTCTCAAAGTGTTTATTAGTGAAAGCATTTTATAACACTTGAGAGTTTTATATTTCATAAATACTCCCCTCCACGTGTGCTCAAGTGTTTTGACATAAATGCATAGTGAGGGAAGAGTTCGCACTTTGAATTGATCGACTCAAGATAGACAATTCCCGTTAGACACGATTCGTTGTATAGTTAAAGAGTTGCATTGTCGACTTTTAGGTGACAACTAGCTCTAATAACTACCTTAAAGGTGTGGAAAAACCTCAAAGGTTGTCAAACCCGTCAAAGTTCATGTCTATCGGAGTTTCTCGAAAAGGTACAATCTACTCGGATAAGTCTTGGAAGACAAATCTTTTCAATATAAGGCAGTTAAGATCTCGTCAATTCATGGGTTAAGTCTTAGCATGAAGATTCAATCACATTATCCAACATATTTGTATCACATAATTTTTCTCCCCCTTAAAAATGGCATATAAATGTGATTTTTGACGAAATTTTGATATCGAATATGACCATTTTGAGTTTTGTGGGAAGCTTCCACGAAGAACAATTTGTAAACAAAGATTTTAGCAAGTACTCCCCCTCAACAAGTAATATTAACTTTTGAGGTTTTGAAAACATAAAGGAAAGTACTTGTTCTTTTGAGCAAAACTTTGAAAATGAAAGTTTTATAAGTTTTACTCAAAAGTAAACTTTCGCCTCCTTTTATAAGGATTGTGGCAAGCAGCGCACCACGGGGTCCTTTCATTATAAGTACGGGTTGTACAACGTTATGTGTGCACAAGCCATTGTCAATAATATCTGATCAAAATATCCAAATATCAATCAAAGAAACAAATTAAGGAGTACCGGAAGTCCGTCAATAACACCGGAGTTCTCTTGGCGTTGATACCGGTAAAGTGAAGCTTTCCGCCCACCCACAAAGCTTTCTAACCTCGCATTTGATCCACAGTGAAACAACCTTTCATCAATCCGCTTGATGATCTTCTTCACATCCTCTTTCTCTAGAATTCCACCACTTCTTCGACCCTATTCCTTCATGAATCTCCTTCAACCGATATGCAAACCCGTCACGAACCTTCTTTAAAGTATGATCACAGAATTTGTGAAGCTCATTGCACACCCTACTCCACTCCCCGAGTCACCTACTTGAGAGTTCGTAAACACTACACGACACCAATCTCCTTATGGCGGAGAAGCCTTCACAACGTTGCCTACTCTTTTTCCGGTACTAGGCTAACCACCGGGTTCTTTCACTCCAAGGTGAACCACACCTATCACAACGTCGCCTACCCTTTATTAGGTACTAGGCTAAGCACCTAGTTCCATTACGATGGAGGAACTACTACCGATCACAACACAACACCTAATCTCAAGGAGATCCACTCCTTGTTACAACACCATCAAGGATATCACCATCCTTGGAAATAAACTAATACTTATATGTATAACGATGCACCTCATCAATTATACGACCTAGGCATTCTTCCATAATGCCACTTGATTTGATTCTTAGGCATCCTTCACTAATGCTTTTGACACAACGCTTGGCACCTTTCACTAATGCCTTCGTCTTGACATCTTTAGCATTCTTCACTAAATCTTTTGACACGGACGTTAAGCACCTTTCACTAATGCTTTCTTCTTGACTCTTTCGGCATCCTTCACTAATGCCTTCAACACAACATCTAC
>CM040242.1:142169793-142207589 GCA_022545495.1 Chrysanthemum lavandulifolium
GTAAACACCACTTAGCTAAAACCGGTTCACGAAACCACAACTAGTTCAACCTTTTCAACCTTATATCACAAGTTTGCACCAATACCTCATCAAGTAAAAACGAATCATGTGTTTTAATTTCTTCATCTCCACAATCAACAAATCTAGGATTTTCCTACAACTAGCAACTTCACTATCTAGAACACCATCAGAGGATCTTATCCTTCTCTCGCTTGACACATATCATGCATGTCATTGTCAGTGCAAACGATATATTAATCAAAACTGCCATTCCCAACACTTTTTCAACACGTTCGTCTATCCAACTCTCTCTCATATGATGCCATTCTCATCCTCATATAGGTACTTATTATTATTATTTTGGTACATATTGCCTTCACTTCTTTTCAATGTCATAATCATCCATGTCAATCTAAACCATGTTAATACTATCTCTCCCATTGTCACCTAGAATAGGTCATTTTTATAATTCGTGTCAATCAATGAATGAATTTATCTTCATATTATCACTTTTATATTTATGCATTTTCTTTTGTATCTTTATTATAACATTCTTTGTCTTGGTCACTTGACATTAGGAAAAGATTGCGTGAGTCCGTATTTTTATAGTATTTGCTATACATACGAGTTTCTAACTCCTTAATAGTGTTCTACGTTATCACCACCATCTTCCATCACCACTTTTACTAATCATTACCACCATGGATTAGCGAAAACTTAATTTTATAAATCTTGAGTCATCTACCGAGTTATCACCACATGAATCCTACTAGTAAACCGACACCAACACTAGCACCACTACCTTTAACTCTTTATATTCTAACTTCACTTCATATCTTCTTTCTAGGTACTATTTTGTAGGCTCTTAGCATATTATATTCTTGCTTTTCTTATGATTGTAATTAAGAGACTACACTACATGAGATCTTTGATTATATCATTTATATATCACATATATATACATCTTATTTTTTCTTTGTCAAAAAAAGATTAAATATATTGCACTAATTTTTTCATTGTAGGTTCATCATCATATACACTCGATTGTATATAACTTACTCATCTAAGCATGAAGTCTACATCAATTATTTTTTCTTATTTTAGGTGCTTCTTGACACCCTCGAACAAGCGGGAATATCCTTTAAGCACTCATATTGCATCGTCTATACACTTGGTTGTATATGACATATTTGTCTAAAGAAAAAGCTTCTATTATACTAATATTTATTTTGAATGTTCATCTTGAAGCTCTAAAGCAAGGAGGAGCTTCCGTCAAGCATTTATTGAATGCATCTTATACACACTTTGTTGTATATCACATACTAGTCCAATGAAAATATAGTTTTGCACTAATATTTGTTTTGTAGGTTTTAATCATACCTTGATGCCTCAAACAAGGGAAGCAACCGTCAAGGGGAGCATGCGCATTCATCATCATTCTTACTTTTCAATAACCCTTTGTGCCTCGATAGAAAATAGGCTAACATTGCTATGCACTTTTCTTTATCAAATATTTCTTATAATTTTTGTTACATAAAACTAACCTTGATGTAGGTTAAGCCTCTTAATTTGATCCATGGATCCGCTACTAAACTAGGGACGGATTGGAGTAGACAATTTAACTTTACTAGGGATGATGCAAGCTATTTTTGGGGAGAAATAAAGTTAAACTCCAAGGACACACCCTTTTTGTTTTGACAGAAGGGGGAGAAGAGTGTAAACAGATAAGGTAATGTAAAGGTAGTAAGGATAAAAGTAACTTTTTACATTTTACTATCTATTACGTTTACATATTTTTGTCATCATCAAAAAGGGGGAGATTGATAGTGCAAATATTACGATATTTAATCTATACGGCCTCGTTTGTTTTGATTGATGACAAACATGTAACTTTAATACATAATGTAAAATGTACAAGTTACTTGTAATCACATTTTGTCTCAACATACATTCAACACCTCTCGATCTCTCAAGTCCTCGTATGTTACAACACGAGTTCGTACATGTTTGTTATGTGGCATTATGATCAAACCCATTAACAAATCATTTAGAATGTTTAAAATAAGTTTAGAGTCACTAAGTACTTTAATAGGTTAACCATTCTATTTGAACCTCATTTTACATTTTGCATTCACAAGTATTTTATACAAATACATCTTTTGTAAAATGTCTAACAAATATATACTTTTATTTGTACAAGCAAACTAACTATAATATTCATACAAGTACTAAAGTTTACTTACACTTGACAAAATACATTTTATTTTGACAAGCACTTATCTAGACATTTTATTTTATAAAGGCAACTAGACTTTTATCAACTAGTTACATAATACATTTTAAAAGCTTATTTCCATGAACATTTTAATCTAAATGAAAATGCATTTTACATCATTTCATGCATCATCATATCTCTTTAAGATCATTTTCTCATCTCTTCCAACACATATTCTCTATATCTTTCTTTCATCTTTTAGATCTTGTAGATAACCATTTAGTGACATACATTAATCACCCTCATCATCACATGATCATAATGCTTCTAACATTCATCTTTGTTGTAAGCATACTTTAAATTTTGATCAACCAAGGAAAGCTTGGAGATCTAGCCATCCTCATTCACCACAAGCATACATACATGTAGATCTATCACGTCAAGCTTGAGGAACTTGTGATCTTCATCATTTGAAGGCTACCTATCAATGGAATTTCATTTAGAAGTAGTCATTCATATCCATTAGACATTTATGTCATGGATCATCATTGTAAATATTATTGCATCATCACAACACTTTCACCAAACTAGATTAGATGGTTTATGTGTTTGTACCATAAAACACAAGGTTTGTTATGTTGGGCCTTAAAACATAACGGGAGTGGTTGTACCCGGAAATAACTCGACATCTATTTTAGTGTCGGAAATATTGTATAGCGACGTTAGGTTGGTTCTAACTCAAACCAGAACCCGGTATTTAGCTTTGTACCGGAAAAAGTGTAAGCAACGATTGTAAGGTTTTCTCCGCCGAGAAGGGAACTTGTTGATCTAGTGAAGTAACTCTCGAGTTTGGTACTCGGGGAGTGGAGTAGGGCGGAGAGGAGATCCGTGACCGAACCACTATAAATCCTCATGTTCGGTTTGCACTTTCCTTTTATCTCTTTACTTTTATGATTGCACTATACTATGGCTTGTGTTGTGGTTTGATGTTTGTGTGACAACTTGGTTTACTATGCTTTATATTAGTCACAAAAGATAATTGACACTTTTATATTATAACAAATTTCATAAGCGATTTGATACTAAAGATCTAATGTTTTTAAATGGTAACGTATTCACCCCCCCTACGTTTTCACATAAACCTCGAATTTAGTCAAGTCATTAAAATATGGAGCTCAGTGATAACTAATTATTTAACTTGATCTTGTGACAGTTCTTGTTTGATGAGACATGATATTTGAGTTAAATAATATTATTACTTAGCTTTAGGGATTTGATGACTTGGTTATTTTATTATCTGTCACTGAAAGCGAGTTTCGTCGAGAAATCTTAAGTAAGATGATTTATAATCTCTTATTTGAATGGATTGGGACGCCTCTTTATTCAAATAAAGAAATTATAAACCACCAAACCATAAGTTTATAACTTACATTAATTTGGACGCTTCTTTATGTAAGTAATGAATTATAAATGAGTGGGCTTATTTATATCCGATACGAATCCTTAACCCTTATTTCTAATGAATCAGAGCAAACCCCACTGATTCAAAATCCCGAAACCACGCATTTTCTTAGACACACCTTAAGTAGTTAACATCAACATAACTTCGGACGAAGTTCCCTTAAGGGTGGAGAGTGTAACAATTCTTATTTTCGATTTTAACTATTCATCCTTGGGTTTTCACTATTCACTATTACTATTCCTTTTCACTATTCATTTTTACTATCATCGTATTTTTGGGTCATTATTTAAACTCGAACTTTTATTCCTCGAAAATTACTATTCATGAATTACTATTCACATCATTTTTATTATTTACTATTTTCGTGTAAATTAAATTTTACAACTTTATAAATTAAATCGCGTAATCGAGAAACAATATTTTTGAACAACATATGAACCATGGATAATCTACATATTGTTAAAACGTTTCTAGTAAAGTCATTTTCATTCTATATCTTACTCTTAATTACTAATTATTTATTTATTATCATTAATTAAATAAATAAACGCTTTCACATGATTTTCATGCAAACCATGTACTATGTACTCCTAATATATAAATATATAGTTACTATTTTTAAATATCTAAACACTATTCATATAAATATCTAATAATTATTTATAAATATCTAAACAATATTTATCAAAATATCTAGATATTTTTAGAAATTTACACTATTAATTGAAAGAAAACTAGTTTATTTTTTTTCACAGAAAAACACACACAATTCCCTCCTCCTCCTTCGTGTCGTCTCCCTCCCCATCCATACATCATCCATACTTGATTTTCAGGCTCCGAGTTATACACATAAGTAGAAGGCATAAGTATTCTCTACGTAAAAGTTAAGTTTATTTTATATTTTCATGGTTGGATTAAGAGCTACACAATGGTGGATAGGAGCTGTGGTTCTCAGAAATTTCTTGAAACTTTGGCAAGGATAGATCGACTAATTCTAAGGATGGGTTTTTATTATTGGAGCGATTAGGATAGTTTTGGGGTTGATATGAGGTGATTTAAAGGTTTTTATAGTTTAGTAAATGGTTTTTTGAATATAGATGCGGAAGCGCTGCCCAATTTTCTAGTATCGTTTACCAGTTATTATCATGTTATAAGGCGATAGCTAGAGTTTGAAGCTTAGAGTCGCACGGCATATTTTGAAGACTTATGCTTTTGTCATTTACCATTCGAAACATTTTGTAAACATTTATATATTATACTTTGGGACCTCATGTTTGTAACTCTGAATTTATCAATCGAATTGTAACTTTTCAAAACGTCTCATTTAGAGGTCATTTTCTATAACTTGTACTTTGTATTATGAAGTAGCACCCGAGTGACACAATCTTCCGCTGTGATATTTTGGGGGTGTTACAAAATCTATCACCATGTTTGTTTTATGTTCTTTGTTTGTTTGTGTTCTTGCTTATCTACCATGCTTAACTAAATTAATCTAGTGTTTGCTTAGATCTAATGAAACCTAGTTGTTGATTATTATTTGGTTGTCTCTTGTTTTAGTTGGTAGACGCTAGAGTTAGGAAGTATCTTCTTTAATTGTTGTGAGCTAGATTGTTCTAAATGGCAAAAGTTTGAGAGTGCACATAGGCTATCGTTGTGTTTATTGCGTGAGTTGTAACTTGAGGATAATAGAGTATTCGGGGGAGATACTATGGTACTTGGAGATCCTGGATAGTCTAGAGGAGAGTTATGATTCATAGAACTAGGGAATTAGGCAACCCCCTATGACTAACTTGGAATACAACACACCAATTAGAATGAGGATGTGATAATTCGACCGACCAATAAGAGATAACTAGGGAGTAAGAAAATATAAGTAAGCACGTTTTTAATTATCATATGAACTGAATCAATCGATCCATATCTTTTCTCCTTTTTATTAGTTAATTAGTTTTAATTTTAATTGTTTAGTAGTTAAATTGGTAGAATTACCACCCCACTCTTCAAACCCCAAGATTTTACTCGCTTTCCTAAAAAATATAAAAGATAAAAACAATCACCCTCAACCTCACCTTTTTGTCATACATATCTACTAGTATCTCTATTCCCCTAGAGAACGATTAAACCCCTAGGCTTACCCATACAACACTGCAATGATTAGGTATACTGCCTAGTAGGTTTTAAAGCTTGCTCGTTGAAAAGGAAGTCTTTCGACCCAGAACTCACGCATCAAATTTTTGGCACCGCTGCCGGGGAATAGAATAGCTTGTTAGTTTTCTATCTCGATTAGGTTTACTCGCTTGATTCCTATCAAGTGAGCTTTTTTCTTTTTCATTAGTTTTCTTGTAGTCTATCCCCCTTCTTCGTATTTGTGTTTGTACTTTTCGTCATGGAAGGTGATAATCCACCTAACAATGATCCACCACACCATCCACCACACCAACCACTACTACCACCAAATCCACCTCCACAAGACCCGCCAAGAGGCCGTACTCTTGGTGAATACTCTATACCGAGCCATCTATACTCCCCCTTTAGCTCAAACTATGGCCCTGCGATCTGCCACCATCCGGTTGGTGCAAAATGGATGTTCATTCCATGGACTTCATTCCGAATATCCTAATCAGCATCTCAAGGATTTCCTAAAAACAATTGATTCAATTGACCTTGATGCTACCACATGGGAGACCACGCGATTGCGTCTCTTCTAATTCTCTCTACGGGACCAAGCTAGTAATTGGCTTGAGAGACTTCCCGCAGGATCCATCTCAAGTTGGGATGATCTCACCACCCTTTTCCTCGCCTAATTTTTCCCATCGGGGAGAACCACTAAGCTTAGGAATGATATCTTGATGTTCTAACAACGTCAAGGTGAAACCCTTTATGAGGCATGGAGTCGATTCAAGGACTTACTCCACAAAGCCCCTCACCATGGCATTGATCTTTGGCTCCAAGTCCAAATCTTCTATGATCATGTCAATCTCCCCACAGGGCAAACCATTGACCAAGCGGCCAGTGGTAAGCTTAGTGAATTAACCGCAGAAAAATCATGGGGCACTATAGAGGACCTTGCCCTCTATGACAACAAATGTTGGAATGACCCCCGTGAGTTAGCCAAAACCGTTAAGGCAATATCTTTGCCTTCAACCGACTCACAACCTTCCAATCGTAGGATGCTCGAACTTGAAGATCAAGTCAAATTCCTAATGAGTTCCTATAAAGCTCCTAGACCTTCACGCTAAGTGAACAAGGTCTCTTCCTCGTGTGAGTTATGTAGTGGTTCCCATGACACTCGTAATTACACAAGACTCCTCGAACAAGCTTCCGTGGACTACGCGTCTCGTGCACCAGCGGAGTGGGAGGAGATTCACTCCCGGACCGGGACTTTCAATGAAGCCGAGAGGCATGGAAGGGCGAACCCGACTATAATTGAGTCAAACCAAAGAATTCACTTCTAACGACTCCCGTGGTCCCAACCATACGATTCAAGCTTTCATGGTCCTAGTCAACGTAACTTGGAAGGGATGATGCGCAACTTCGCAACATGCCAAGCTCAAATAGCCAAGCTTTGGATCATTTTAATCAACAACAAGCCAAGGTGGATAGAAATATTTATAACCTCTTGAAAGCCATTAACAATCATGTTGATAAGATGGCAACCGAGAAGGTTAATGCCATCTCGACTCACTCCCGACAAAGCTCCCGTTGTAAAGATCAAGGACCCAAGCAAGTTCTTCGCTCACTCACAATTAGGAAATGAAAATAGGGACCCGTCTTCTTCAAACACGTTCACTTTGTCAATGCCATCACCCTAGTGAGACAAAATAGGAATAATGATGAAGCGAACCATGAGACGGTGCTTGAGGTTAGTAAGACTCCAAAGGGTGAAACAACTAAAGAAGTAGACAAAGTAGGTGACGAATACTTCAACAAGTTTCCTACGGAAGATGAACTTTTGTACCACCCACATCTAGTACGCGACCTTTGTCCCTTTTATGCTATGAGACCCCACACACCACCGTTAGAAATCCTAGGAATCTCCCCATACCATGTTGCATAGGGCACATCTTCGTGGTAAAATCCTAATTCAATAACAAGTCCCCAATAAACATCATGACTAGCACATACTATAATTGGGTGATGAAAAATCTATCCCATGTAGGGAAGATCCCGATAATCCTAGAATAAGATGTAACTTCCTAGGTAGAGTTAAGGGATTGCCCGTTTATGTAGGATGCCTCACGTACCTAACAGATTTCGTGATTGTGGAGGATATTAATATGGCTATCGATCCTAGCTTGTCTCATGTAGTTCTAGGAAAGCCACTCATAGAAAGTTCCGGAATGACTTAGGACCCTTCATTAGGGATAGTTAGATTCAAGGACGAGACCGACGAGATTGCCTACCAAATGCCATTCAAGATTGAGTAATTCTCGTCGCTATCCAAGATGAGAAAGAACTTAATCTATCGGTCTTCTTTAGGAATGAGTAGGATAGAAGAGAGGAGTAGATCATGTGATGAGTAAGATATTCGGATGCTATAAAGAGCGTGAAGCTAGGACCAATATATAGAACCAAATAGGGGCATGATGATTTCCTAGAGATGCACAATTGAACATATCTATGCTATGGAAAATCCCAATAGAAATCATCATGAGGAAGAAGATGATGGTAATGAAGTCACGTGGTTATGACTTGAGTCTAGTTACAAGACTCATAAATAAAGAAAAGCGCTTCTTGGGAGGCAAACCATGTTTAATTGTTTGCTTATTTGTTTTCATTTTTATTTGTGTGCTTTATATATCTTTTCATTATTGCTTAATTCTCATGTTTGTTTTGTGAAAATGCTTTATTTTGTTTTGACTTCGTCTTAATTGCATATAAAGGTATTTTACAAAAGATAAGTGTAGGGAAGATCAAATATGTTTATAGAACTATTATGAACATGAGATTAACAATAATTGGAATTATATATATTTGTGTGATGGTTAGAGTCAAATGCTTGTATCGAGTCATAATGGATATTTTGCGGAATTTTTCGGTCTTTAAAGTAATTTTTCCATAATTTTTACGAAAAAGCGATCGGACTCTTTTATCGGGACAACATGACGGTGTCGGGACTAAAGCCAGCGGTGTCAAGCAATGAATAAACCGAATCTTGATTTTTCGTTTGTCGTCTAATTTATAATTTTTGGAAATTTCCAATTCTTAATTTTCCAAAAATCTGCAAATATCCATTCCACAAGCATTATATATTATTTTCTTTCTAGTGTAGTTTTGTTTTACATAGTTTATACCGCCGATTTTACACGAGGTTTTATTTCGTTTTCTTAAAAATATGCAGGTTATATTAGACAAGAAGATGAAGTACATGATGGAAGAAACACTTATTACTTGCTCATTCTTCTTGGAGGAGAACTTAACCACAACTCTACGATATCCTACCGAGCTAATCGGGGAGTATTAGTTTCATTCTTTATTTACCTTCCTTTATGTAAATGGATTTGGAAGAATAAGTTAGATCTTTGAAGGTACGGTTATCTGAAACAAGTCACATCCGGTGGCTAAGGGTTATAGACGAGGCCAGGGTATTGACTTCAAAGAATCATTCGCACGGTTGCTAGACTTGAGGTCATACGGATATTTCTAGCATTCACGGCTGGATGTCAAAGCTTAAACTAAAGGAGAAAGTGTATATTAGCCACCGGAAGGATTCGTTGATCCGAGTTCCCTAATCATGTCTACAAATTAAACAAGGCTCTATATAGTCTCAAACAAGCTCCTCGGGCATGGTATGATAAGTTGTCATCCTTTCTCCTTGCTAATCATTTTATCAAAGGATTGTCGACCAAATACTATTTATTCAATATCATGGGGCACACATTTGAATTGTTCGATTTATGTGGATGATATCATCTTTGGTTCTACCCACAAAAGTACTCAAAAGCTTTTTAAATCTAATGAAAAAAATTTGAAATGTAAATGATGGGTGAACTTACGTTCTTCTTAGGACTACAAGTTCATCAATCACCCCATGGTATTTTCTTAAGTCGGTCCAAATATGCTCTTGAAATATTGAATAAACATGGAAAACAAAGTTGTGACACCTATGCTACACCAATGGCACATACCAACAAACTGGATCTTTGATTTACATAGGAAATTGGTTGACCCTACCAAATACCAAGTATTATTGGGTCTCTCATGTATCTAACACCCGATGGACCCGACATAGTATTTTCTCGCATATCTTTGCTCCGTTATCGGTCAAGGCCAACTGAAAGACACCTCTCGAGGCTAAAAGAATCCTTCGATACTTCAAGGAACCATTAATTTAGGGATCCGGTATCCGAAGGATTACGGTTTTGAACTAATAGCTTTTCAGACGACGACCACGCAGGATGCTTAGATTCACGGAAAAGTACTTCAGGAGGTTTACAATTCTTTGGTGATAAATTGGTGTCATGGCAATCGAAGAAACAAGATTGTACATCGCTGTCATCAACTGAAGTAGAATATGTAGCCATGTCTGCGTGTTATGCTCAAGTCATTTGGATGAGTACACAACTAAAAGATTACGGTTATGTATTTGACATAATTCCGGTGTACTGCGAAAACAGAAGTGCTATTGCGATCTCGTGCAACACCGTTCAACATTCAAAGTCAAAGCACATCGATCTTCGATATCATTTCATCAAAGAGAATGTGGAAAAGGGTACCATTGAATTATACTTTGTAGGTACAGAACACCAATTGGCGGATCTTCTCACTACATCCTTGCCTCCCGCAAGATTTACTGATTTGATTCACCGTATTGGTATGCGGTGTTTGACTCCAGAAGAACTGGACGAACTTTTAAAACACACTTGAAAAGTCAAACACCAAAACCTCTTTTGTAAATATTTTTTCAAAAACAAAATACAAAAATATAAAATCTTTTAAAATCCAAAAATATTCTTCTTTTCTAAATTCCATCTGTAAACAAACATTACAAGTACAAAACTTCATCAACATAGTGTTCTATCAAACATTTCACCATTTCCCAAACAAGTGTTGAGGGGAAGAAAGTAAATATTTTTCAGTTTCATAAAACCTTGTACTTGCATGTTACCAAAATACGTTG
This sequence comes from Chrysanthemum lavandulifolium, assembly GCA_022545495.1. Classification (NCBI taxonomy): domain Eukaryota; kingdom Viridiplantae; phylum Streptophyta; class Magnoliopsida; order Asterales; family Asteraceae; genus Chrysanthemum; species Chrysanthemum lavandulifolium. Next base: position 142,180,591 of record CM040242.1, read on the forward strand.
TTTTCTATTAAATGGTGGATATTTATCTTGATATATACCCTCCTCGGACTCAAGTGTTTACAAAATTCATTATTTCAATAGTCGAAGGGGAGTATCAGTAAGTTTCTTGCCTAAAATGTGTTTTATCTAACCAAAATGGGAGTTAATGGGTCTTGGTTAAAAATGTTTGAGGTTGAGGGACTGAAAGTGTTAGTTTTGAAAAATATTTTTTAACAAAAGTCCCCCAACTACCATATTTAATGCATCTTTTTTTCATTTAATTCTTAAACCCACCAAGATCCAATGACCCACGTTTAATCTGCAAATCCGTTCACCATATTCAAAATCTGTAAGTGCCATTATGTTTTGATCATGTTTTTAAATAAAGGTTTTGAAAATCATTTCAATCCAACGGTTAAAACGTGAAAACTTTGATTTTGAAAGGGTTGTTTATGCGTACGATTTGGGAGATTACGCCTAAGGGTGATTGTGTTAAAATGGGTTCTGTTAAAATCTTCATAAACGTGTTTTAAACCTATTTCAACCATCATTTTTAACCCAGAAACACCAATTGACCTATTTCGAAAATTAGGGTTCATGTTCATAAATTGGGGGTTTTCTTGTTTGAGTGTTCTGCTGTGATTAGATGGCTAGAGTGTTAGAATATGTTTAGATACATGAAATGAGCCTTTAATTAAACCAGAAACATAAAAAATTTAAGAATTAAAAATTTAGGGTTCTAGGGTTCGTCAACCTTGAATCTTTTGATTCTATGGTGATTTTGTGTTAAAACTTGTTCTAATTCACTCATATGTCATCTAGGATAACCTAGAAACAATTCTTGATTGAAGCCTATGGTTAAATTTGTTATGCGTAGAAATAGGGCTTAGGGTTTAAAAACTTTTTACGCCTAAGCATTTCTAGGCTTAACTGATTTGATTTTGTGCTTGGTTTTTGTTCCTGTTAGTGTTTGGAATAATCTGTAATCAAGTTTTCATGTTCATAATTTTTAGGCTGCTTAATCGTAAAAATCAGACAAAGTTGTTCTATGATGTAACGCATAAGGAATACCTTTATGCGTAAAGGTTACGCATAAGAGAAATCTTACGCGTAACTCTTATAGTGGGATTACGCGTATCTTGGAAAGATATGCGTAAACAAGGATTGTTACGCCTAATCTTTACTCTTATGAGTAAACCTTACGCATAACATTTTTCTTGATCTTACGCATAAGCTTAAAAGCTTTTGAACGTGTTCTACGCGTAAGAAATTCTTACGCATAAGACATGGTCTTACGCTTTGGCTTACACCTACGCCTAAGCACCTTCTTTACGCATAAGGCCTTATGTTTATGCTTAAGCCACCACTAACTTTGTATTGGATTGTTACGCTTAAGAAACCATTGAATGTTACGCTTAAGTCATAAAACCAAATGTTACGCTTAAGACTACAAAAGTTAATATTGTTAGGTCACCATATTAGTAACACAAGCATCAATATGTAGAAATAGAGAAGAGATGAAGGCGGATGAACAACGAACCAAACACACACACACGTATAAGTAAGAGAAAGGTTATGCGTAAGGTGAGTGAAAGATAAATTGAACAACCAACCCTCAAGTGATTGTTATTACATAGTATTTATAGGAGAGGGAGCTAGGGCAACACTCCTAGTCCCTTCCTTTCCTTATTGGACTTGGGCCTAGGCTTATGGGCCTTCTACATAAGCCTAAGCTAATAACTAACATAAAGGCCATATTAAGCTAACTATTACATATGAATTACTAACCCTTGAATTAAGGTTTAGGAGTGATTCCAACAATCTCCCCCTCAAGTGCTAGTGATGCATGAAAGAGTGATAAACGTTGTAGGTGCTGATGTAATAGTAGCTTTGACGTCTTCTGACATTCTTCTTTCTTGTGAGAAGAAGTGCCTTGATTCGAACAATCTCCCCAGTGTAGAGAAATTGTTTCCTTTGAAGTATTATGCTTTGACGTCTTCATTTTCTTTGTTCTTTAGTTCTTTGTTCTTTGTGGTGGAGGTGATAGTATGCAGTTGTTGTCTGCATCAAGTCCGCTTCGTTGCTCCAGTGTCTCCATGTCTTTCTTCACCATGCTCACACGCTCTTTAACGTTGGTTTTCAGTACTGATGAAGTTCTCTTAGTCTTTAACTTTGTAGATTCTTTGATTTGACGAAGAATCATTCTGACTTTTGTGTTGCCATTAGAGAGTACTTCCATTAGTGATGATGTTTGTATGAACATGTGAAGAATCTGCACGATCAGTCCGCTCCAGAGCTTCCATAAGAAGAAAACATAGGAAAGGTTAGTAATAAGCAGATTCGGGCACTTACTAGTTTGAACTTGAGTGTTAACGGATAGTGTGAAAACACAACTCTAATTCTCATTAAGGCCGTTCTCGAACCGGAATCTCACAAGTGAGATAACACGATGTCAAGTACACCTACGATTCGGATGAGTCGTGAGGTACACCAAGCATCACCCCACGATCAGACCGTTTGAGACCACTAAGCGTAATCCACGGGAGTTACCAAGTGACTTGCCGTCGGTCGTTTGATGTTGACCTTGGCAGGAGTTTCCATTCAATCACCGAGGATCACGAGGTGAACCTCTCATAAATGTTCTCGACATTGCTAGGATCTGTAGGACTCGATAACCTACCACTTCTTGTTCTTATTGTTGAACAACAAGTGATGAAATGTCAAGTGCACCGAGAGATCTTTTGATGAATCTCGTGGCTCTAGACTCAATAGTGCGTTTTGGTTTTCCCGAGCGGAGACTAGGAAGAGGTCTCCTTCTTCAATACCAGAAATCTCTAAGAGAAAGCCGATAGTTTACGTAGGGTTCCTGTGAGAATGAAACAAGCTTCGTTGAGAGAAACTTGAGTGGCTAAGAAGATGTGGTGCATGCGTCATTTGGGTCCATGAAGACTTTTAATCTTCAATACGGTGTCATCAAGTGACAACCAAGTAGCATATGAATTGAACCCGGTGTCCGCCCTAAGTTGAATAATTTGGAGGGCTATTTCTTTTCACCCTTTTCTTTGCATTTATTTTAATTCTTCAACTCCTTCTTTCTTGATTCTTATTTTCTCCTTTTTATAATCATACCTAAGGACTTCTAATACTAACTATTGGTAGTGTCCTTGGGTAGATCCCTCCGACTCTGGCGGATCATAGGACTGTTATTCCTAACCTTAATCACCTTATAACTCCGTTGCCATAAAACCATTTTTCATGAAAATCTCTCAAGTGTTTGTGAATGAAAAACCTGTTTGAACACTTCAAGAGTTTTAGATTTTCGAAATACTCCCCTCCACATGTGCTTAAGAGTTTTGACGTAATCGCATAGCGAGGAAAGAGCGCATTTTTGAATTGATTGACTCAAGATAGATAATTCTTTGCGAGACACTATTCGTTGCATAGTTAAAGAGATACATTGTCGCCTTTTAGATGACAACTAGCTCTTATAACTACCTTGAAGATGTGGACAACCCCGAGAGGTTGTCAAACCCGTCACATTCATGTCTATCAAGATCTTCTCGAATAGGTACAATTTACTTGGATAAGTCTTGGAAGACAAATCCTTTCAATGTAATAATGTTGAGATCCGTCAATTCATGGGTTGAAGTCTTTTCATACGAGGATTCAATAGTAGTTTCACAACATATTTCTTATCACATAAATTTCTCCCCCTAAAAAATGGCATATAAATGTTATTTTTGAAGAAATGTTGAGAATAAATATGACCATTTTGAGTTTTGTAGGAAGATTACACAAAGAACAATTTGTGAAGAAAGTTTTTAAGTCAAATACTCCCCCTCAACAAGTAATACTAACTTTTGAGGTTTTGAAAACGTAAGGGGAAGTACTTGTTCTTTTGAGCAAAACCTTGAAAAATGAAAGGTTTGATAGGTTTTACTCAAAAGTAAGAACCTTCGCTCCTTTTATAGGATTGTGGCAATCAAGCATACCACGTGGTCCTTTCATTACAAGAACGGGTTGTACACTGTTATGTGTGCGTAAACCATTGTCATTATAAATCACACATCCAAATTAATATGAAATAGAAGCGGTTTAAGGGTACCGAAGTCCAAGAATATCACCGGGAATGCGAGCAGGCGTTGATAGCGGTGAGAGTAATCTTGGGATGACCACCTACAAAGCTCTCTAGTGTTACGAATCGTCCCTTCAGACAACCTCTCATCAATCATGGTGATGATCCTCTTCACATCCGTCATCCCGAGAGTTCCATCGCTTTGGTGTCCCAATGTCTTCATGTATATCCTTCAACCTATAATCTAAGCCATCCCTAACCTTCTTCAAAGTATGATCCCCAAACTTGTGAAGATCTCTACACGCCATCAAGCGGTTCGTTGTAGCTCACTACGGTAAATTACTCGAATGGTTTCTTGACGAGGGTGTATTGTGGAAGCGGTTGATGTCGGGAAGTTCTAGGCGAGGTCCGTGAAGTTGACACGGTCCGATAGGACTCAACGACAAGTTGTAGATCTTGTACATGTTCTGTATCACTATGCTTCGATGAATATGAGCAAGGACTTGATGTATTCGCGTTGAATTTCGATCGAGAATTGTCTCATGCGTTCTTATACTTTGGCAAGATCGAGATCTTCAATGTTGTTGAGAGACAAGTTCTCAAAGTTCGATTCACGAATTCATAGTCTCTTTCGTCTTGTCTTTTGACCACAATTTTCTTGAGGAAAGTGTAGTCCCATTTAGACGAAGAGCTACATACTTAACAAAGAACGATTCCTTTAGTATTGAACACTTCATGTTGAGACTTCTAAACCGGCGACCAGAGTAGATTCGTCGGCGTTCCGGCCAATGGTGAATCCATACATTGCATCACGGTCATACAATTCCACATTGTTGGAAAACATGTGGGTAGCCTTTTCTTCGATGGCTATGCGATTACGAGATATGGTGCCGGAACGGAAGGGTAAGTGATGTAGCGTATTTTTGAACCATCATCGCCGTGTAGAAGAAATTCCAAGTCGTTGTTGAAGAAGTAGCGAAATGGAATCTTAGGTCGATCTGGTTGGCCAATCGTTGGTAGAGGTTTAGACCGATCGGTGTAGTAAGGAGCATTGTCTTTCCCGGAGAAGTCGATGTTTGCTTGAGGTTGAGCCAATCAATGTTGTTGGACATGGCTCGTGCTATGTTTTCAAGATGGTATTCAACCTCGATGGCGGTTTCGAAATGTCTTTTAGTAGTTGAAAAGCTTCATTCTTGATTCGTTTCAACTCTAATTTCGTCATCTTCTTCACTCGAATTTTTCTTGCAGTAACTTTGCATGCTCCAATGTACTACCGTCTTCCGGATCTTGACCTTGGTGGGTAGGAGTAGAATTAACAAGTGTAGAAAACGAGTCGTATTCATCAATGTCATCTTCATCTAGCCATGATACGACATTAGCCTTGGCAACTTCTTCTTTTTCTTACGTGGCTTAGATGATGATGCCGGTTTCTTTGCTTTGTTGGGAGAGTGGGTTGTTGTTAGGGCTCAAGGACTTCCTCATCGTCACCACCCGTATACTCAAAGTGATCACCGCCGAGTGCAGGGTGGTAACTCGAATCCCGAGGTTTGTCGATGAGAAGAGCGAGGAGGAGATCGTGGTTGAGCCGGAGTCCTTTGGGGTAGAGGTTGCATGGAGGATGATTCACCGGACTTCTTGAAAGCGTTAATGCTCGTTATTCTTATCCTTATCTTTATCTTTATCGTCTCTTAGACGTTTAGGCCTTCCAGCTTCTACTCTGCATGCTGATTTGAGTTGGTATTCCAGCAATGCTTCAAACAATTTACCTTCGTAAGAGGCAAATGTTGCGCATCGTTTAGACATTTGAGCTACCAGCCGTTAACCAATTCAAGATCCGAGAATATTATGGGATCAATCGGATTGATGTTTACATGCATTGGTGTTGATCTCATGGTTTTCTTGGCCAAATGCAAAAGATTCGGATAGAGTTGTTTGGTAAACATCTCCTTTGTAACTCCGAGAACGATGTCAAGAAGGAACTTGTGAGTGTAACCTTTGATCATCTCGCTCATTTCCCTTGAGGATCACGTTGCATGAACTGGATGTACTCCTTGCATCTTTCATCTTGTCATTCTCGTCATGAAGGTACTGTGACTTGGTCGTGAGAAATTTAGCTTTTGTAAAGCATGTCTTTCTTCCCGACCGCTTGACGACTTTAACGATCATTGTCTTTGTTCGAGAAATCCATGAGTCTTTTGGCTTCTTCACTGATTTGGATGTGGATCTGGTTGATCTTCTGGATGGTGGTGGTGAAGAATGAGAGGATGAATCTGATGAAGATGAGACGTGAGGAGACTCGGGGTCCTTAGGTGGTTCAGAAGTTTCCTCTTTAGAACGTGCGGGACTGTCTAGGAGAAAATGATCATAGGCGGTTTCTTCTTCATTTCCGCATTTAGCCGTTTCATCGACCTTAGTATCATCGCAGGAGTTTTCTCGGTCTTTTCCGCTTCGGTTCCTCAATATCAAAGTTGATGGAATCTTCAATTTTCCGTTGTTGTTGTTCGTGAGTGATGGTAGTACCGCTTCCTTATCGGGTCGATTAACCACATCAGAACTGGTGTGGCTTGAGTACCGCCACTTGAACCTCCGGGGCCACGAGTTTGATCTTTTACGAATTCTTCGACAAAGTGTTTTTGTCTCGAGTTCCTTCAACTTCTTTTGATATTCACTTTCTTCGTCAACCGGTTCTTCGCCGAACTCTCCTTATCATGCTCAATCACCGGGTTTTCCTTTACCTTTGTGAGTGGTGGACCGGGAGGTTTAGCTACCGATGGAGTAATATCGGTTGCAGTTTGAGTAGAAAACCTCATCTTCCGATTCGGTATCTTCTGAGCTTTCATCCACTAGCTTTCTTTTCTGTTCGACTTAGGAATGGGAATAGAACAGCTTCCTGAGGGAACTTTCCGTCTGTGTCCGTGTTCCTCTTAGGGAACTTCCTTTACTCTCGATGCTTGCAGACTTCCCGCACTTCCTCTTCTCGGTTTTCCTTGTGGGTGTGCCAAAAGACTTGTCATTGAGAAAACCGACTTTGTTTTCTTCAACTGCTACGAGATACCTTTTGTATGTGTAGAGCTTTTGATTTCATCGATCGAGAAGGTGATCCGGCAACACATCACCCTGTTTCTTCGTTGTTGATTCCTTGAATCGGCGGTTAGGGTAGGTTCGGACAACATGTCGTGATTGTTGGGGTCATTGAGTCTCTTGGGATATCGGGATGGAGTCCAAGAGCTCTTTGGATCAACAGCTTTGTATATCGATATAAGGAATCTTGAGCCAAGCTTTTGAGGAATGACATCATGTCGTCCCATATCGAGCTTCAATTTCGATGTGCTTCATGTTGATCAAAGCCCAAAAGATTCGCAGTTCCATGAGCTTGGGATGCTCATAGTGTCACACCCCCAAAATATCGCAGCGGAACGATAGTGTCATTGGGGTATGACATCATAGCACAAAGTATGGATAAAGAAAACGACCTCTATAATGAGACGTTTTGAAAAGTCTACCATTCGATTAAATAAGTTAAAGTTTACAAAGCAAGAAATTCCAAAGTTTGATAATACATAAAGGTTTACAAAACATGTCGAATGGTAATTGTTAAAAGCACAAGTCTCCAATGTATGCCATGTGACCCAAAAGCTCCATGAAATGCTATCACCTTACGACCGAGATAAACATGCTAAAAGTGTCAACACAAAGGTTGGTGAGTTCATAAGTTTGTAAAAAATGATTTGAAATACTATGAGAATGATCACACAAAAAGGCATTGTAAATCCACCCAGCCCAAGTTCCGCCCATACAAAACTTGCAACCCGTGTGTTCACAACCCATTGCCTAAAATAGAATGACAATCATGAATATGCGCATTAAGGTAGTTAAAAGTATAAATGTCACCACAAGGGTCGCCCAACAACTCGTGTTGGGATGTTCCTCCAACGACTCACGTTAATGTATCCATATAAATGGCCTTCCAACATATAAATATTGGGATGTTCCTCCAACGACTCACGTTGGGCTGTATCCAAATAAATGGCCTTCCAACATATAAATATTGGGATGTTTGTTTAAGTCTAGTCACTTCACGCACCAAGTCTAAAGTATAAGAAATGTTGTTTGGCAAAAGAGTTTAAATGTTTTGATAAGTAAGCATGTATCTTGCCCCAAATAGTTTATAAGAATTTAAACGAGTAAAAGCGGGGTATGAACTCACCGGTATGATTGATATGCTAACAAAATGAAGTGCTTGAAAATGAGGCTCTGAAACTATCCGCGACCTAAAATAAATGATATGCTCCAATATAAGTCATGAAACAATGTCGTGCATGCAAATTCATATGATATCCATACCACTTGTACATTTTGGAAATAATGTTTATCGTCAAAATATATGTTTATGACATCCCGTCAGATTAGAAATACTTTACAAGTAGTTACGTTGAAACAACCTCCTACGATAGTCGCTAAATGGTGCACATCGAGTGTTAGGAAACGAACTCAGCAGTTTTGGAAAGCTTGTATCGTTATCTCAAAGTTTTAGTATTTAAGTTTCCATCCTAGAGGTCTCGATCACAAAGAAAATATAGGTTAAGTATGGTACTTTAGTCCAAAAATATAGTTTAAGGGTGGTTTTCGGCCAAGTTTAAGTGACCGTATTTTATTCGTTATAACTCCGCTTGACGAACGGTTGGACATTTTGGAAAATAGGCTAGGCGAACTCACTTATACTAGAAGACATCTCATTATAAAAAGTTCTACATCAATGTTAAAAACAACATTCAACATGGTCTCTAGTTTAGCCGTAATACTTGCCTATTAGAAATAATATAGTTTTTCTTATATAATAAAATTACGGCAACTTTGTGAAAATGTGTATAATTTAATCGTTACAAGTCCGTTTTCTACGTTTTATATGTCCTTAGCTTCGTATCAAAGTATACTAATATATTTTTGATAAGTCGAAATAATTTACAACGCCTAAGCTTTATTTTTGACTCGTACAAAATAAACGTAACATGTGAAATTTTCGTAATTTATAGTTTTAAATAAATTAACTTGAAAAATTCATAACTTCTTCGTTATAGCTCCGCTTTAATCCGCTCAAGCGACCACGCTTTCGTTTTAAAGTATATTTTCCAAATATCTAGCCAAAATTTTTTATCTATCGTCGAAAATTCCAGATTTTAAAAATAAGGACAGACCCTTTTAAAACTTGTCGAAATGAGTTTTTCTCGCCAAACCTATTCCCACCAATTCAAAACAACTCCGCTATTCTAATCCTACCATACACCTTCTTAGGGTGTCATGGGTTCCTAGACATCACCAAAAGTAATATGTTTCAAGGATTCATTGTAGGATAATTATATTACATAATAAGTAATAAAAACAACAAAAGTGGTATAAATATCCATAAGACTTGCGTGTTTTGCTCAAATATGATGAAATGAATATGAAATAAATATGAAAGATGAAAATGGATATGAGATGCTTACTTGAGTGACTATGTACTTTTGAACAAAGTATGCTTAATAATCTTGAGGTTTTATTTCAAAACCTTAACAAGATCACTAAATGAGTTTGATAAACACTTGATCATAAAAATTGATGGTTTCCTCTTGTGTCTTGTGTGACCGGTTCTTCAAGCAAAAGGGAAGAGAGGATTTTATTTTACACGTTGGTATTGTGTGTTGTATGTGTAAAAATGAGTAGTAGTATAATAATAATACTTGTAAGTATCTTTCAAGCTAGATATTTTGCACTTCAATTGTGTGTCATCCTTGTATGTCACCAAGGTATTACAAGGCAAGTTTCAATGTATTTTGTATCATTTAAAGTATAAGTACATTAGTAATTGTATAAATATTTATGTATAGTTGGTAACTTGTATACATATTTAAGCATTTAGGGTAACGTTAGCTAGAAATAAATTTTAACGAACAAAATAAAATATATTGAAGTCATAAAATTATAAAAATACATTTCTTGCAAAATTTGAGTGAAATAATAATTATCGTGTAATATTTAAGAAAACCGTCGTAATCATATAAATATAACAATTTATATACAAAATAAATTTAAAACACTGGGTAAACTAATAATAATATTTTTATAATCTTAATATGAATATAAAAATATATCGGGATAATTTTTGGAAGTATTGTAACAAATATTCAAAATAATTAATTACGCGATAGCGTTTATTTAATAAGAAATTATGCGTTTAATGTGAAATGCAAAACTATGCATGAACTAATATGATGAATATTGAGTTTGAGAAATGACCGGAAATTGAGAATTGTGACATTCTTCCCATGTCAGAGGAATCACGTCCTCGTGATTCAATCGATGATACTTAAAGGTCTACCCTTAGGTTTCGCGAAATCAGGGTGCATGGTCAAAGCGCTTATGCCAAAACTTACGCGTCTAGGTTACTTATCTAATGAGACTCACTTAATCTGAATAATACGGTGGATCACTTAATGGTCTAGGGAAAACGTACCAGTTATGCATTGCGGGCTGCCTCGGTTCCTACATAGAATGCTCGAGCTCGGGTGGACCGATATTGAGTATGTGGTTTGGGTTATTTCCTTCAATTGCCACAGCTAGATGAGCTTGCATCGGTGGCTTATTCAATCGAGGACAATTATTCCGGTAGTGATTCGGTTGTTGCACTCAAGCAAGTCCTTTGGTTATTCCTCATGTTGCCTATGTTAACCGTTGTTATCGGTCTTGCACACTCTCTACTCGGCTTGAAAATGGCTTGACTGATTGCAAATTGTACATAAGCGGTGGCTTGGACTTGGTGATGATAAGCACATTTAGCACATTTGGGATGTGTACCGCATACTCTCTTTTTTCATGCAGTTGCCACAAAACTCTTGCCCTTTTGTTGTCTGCTACCACGCTATCCGCTTATTCGACCCACTTGCTTCCTTCCTCTTATCACCGCTCTTCAAAGTACCATTTCTAACCATCTCGTCTGCATGGGGTTCCCGCCTCGATTGCACTTTGTATTATAGACGGCTCGTCGTTTTCACGCCCCACGGATTTCGGGGACAAGACCATATATGTACCTCGAGATTCTCTTGGACTCGGGGTAACTAGATGAGGAACTAGTCGGCTAAATCATGAAATCGGTCTGTAGGCTGCGTGACCAGCCCCTATCATGGAGTGGTGATAAAATTCATCTTCCGCTTCGCATTTCATTGTCCAGCAAGACTCCTCTTTCAATAACGCCTTAAATTCGTCCCATGTCATACCAGAGTGCTTCCTCGCTTCCTTAGCTCAGTAGTCATGTGTTCCACCATGTCAATGCCTTTCCGATAGCAAGCAAGCAAGATACTTTACCCTCCGATGTGTGGCACAATTGCGATGTCGATCACTAACGCCGCCTTCTCTACCCATCAGTATACGCCAAAGCACCTCCTATACCATCAAACTCCACCGGTTTGCATGCCGAAAATTCCTTATATGTGCATCCAATTGTTGTTGTTGTTGTTGTTGTTGTTGTTACGCCAACTACATTGTTGGTGTCGCCATTCTGCCCCGCGGTTTCCGAGTTATTCATATGGTTTCCAACTTGTGTGACAATAGTGGGAAGCAAGATTTGAAGTTGTTGACGATGATGGCGGCAAAATCGTGGTTTCCGCCTGTTGTTGTCATTGTTACCCATGTCGCTACCGCCTTCTCTACCTCCACGCCACCGTCCTTCCACCCCTTTGCGCCGCACCACCTCGGCCGGTCTTTGCGTGTTACCTCTTTGGTGCCATGATCTCGAAAGGAAAGAACCGTTGAATTCCCAATGTCTATACTTAACGCCCTCAAACATAATACCACGCCACAAATTGGTTCCTAAGGTGTGCCCATTATCGATCACGTATGCGTGGTCGCATATGTCCACGTGGGTTGTGACGCATTTATAGTTATGTTGGCCACCATAATTATAATTGCCTCATTTCACATGTACCACAAAGACCAAGCATACATGTCTCGGCGATTGATGTTACTGGAATAGGTAGCCATTCTATCATCCGATTCTAAACGGTGGAGGAGGAATTTAGGGTAGGTATCTATGGAGAGTCGCACTTGGTGTATAGGAAATTCCTTTAGGTGCTAAAGTCACGATGAGGTTTAGTCGCCAACAGTTCCCAAAGTATCCTCAAGAGAACTCCCATCCTCGGGCAAAATCATCAAATCTATACAGCTATATAGTAACACTTATTTAGCTCAATCTCGTGTCTCATCAAACAAGAACTGTCACGAGATCAAGTTAGATAAGTGTTTATTACTGAGCTCCATATCTCTGATGACTCAACTAGATTTTGGGACTCCCCTATCGGTACAAGGAAACCATGTCATCCAATAAGGTGGGTCTAAACGAATCTTTTCAGAAAACATATGCGCACGAAAAGTGTGTAAGGCGATAGGAAAAGAAAGGATCGTCGTGAAAGCGGTTATAGTCTAGGAACTAAAATGCAACCTAGTTCTCTATAACCAATTCTCGATACTAATCATCACACCCCAAAATATCGCAATGAACGATAGTGTCATTGGGGTATGACATCATAGCACAAAGTATGGATAAAGAAACGACCTCTATAATGAGACGTTTTGAAAGTCTACCATTCGATTAAATAAGTTAAAGTTTACAAAGCAAGAAATTCCAAAGTTTGATAATACATAAAGGTTTACAAAACATGTCGAATGGTAATTGTTAAAAGCACAAGTCTGCAATGTATGCCATGTGACCCAAAAGCTCCATGAAATGCTATCACCTTATGACCTGAGATAAACATGCTAAAAAGTGTCAACAAAAAGGTTGGTGAGTTCATAAGTTTGTAAAAAAATGATTTGAAATACTATGAGAAATGATCACACAAAGAAAGGCATTGTAATCCACCCGCCCAAGTTCCGCCCATACAAAACTTGCAACCCGTGTGTTCACAACCCATTGCCTAAAATAGAATGACAATCATGAATATGCGCATTAAGGTAGTTAAAAGTATAAATGTCACCACAAGGGTCTTCCAACAACTCGTGTTGGGATGTTCCTCCAACGACTCACGTTGAGCTGTATCCAAATAAATGGCCTTCCAACATATAAATATTGGGATGTTCCTCCAACGACTCACGTTGGGCTGTATCCAAATAAATGGCCTTCCAACATATAAATATTGGGATGTTTGTTTAAGTCTAGTCACTTCACGCACCAAGTCTAAAGTATAAGAAATGTTGTTTGGCAAAAGAGTTTAAATGTTTTGATAAGTAAGCATGTATCTTGCCCCAAATAGTTTATAAGAATTTAAACGAGTAAAAGCGGGGTATGAACTCACCTGGTATGATTGATATGCTAACAAAATGAAGTGCACAAAAATGAGGCTCGGAAACTATCCGCGACCTAAAATAAATGATATGCTCCAATATAAGTCATGAAACAATTTCGTCCATGCAAATTCATATGATATCCATACCACTTGTACGTTTTGGAAATAATGTTTATCGTCAAAATATATGTTTATGACTTCCCGTCGTATTAGAAATACTTTACAAGTAGTTACGTTGAAACAACCTCCTACGATAGTCGCTAAATGGTGCACATCGAGTGTTAGGAAACGAACTCAACAGTTTTGGAAAGCTTGTATCGTTATCTCAAAGTTTTAGTATTTAAGTTTCCATTCTAGAGGTCTCGATCACAAAGAAAAATATAGGTTAAGTATGGTACTTTAGTCCAAAAATATAGTTTAAGGGTGGTTTTCGGCCAAGTTTAAGTGACCGTATTTTATTCGTTATAACTCCGCTTAACGAACGGTTGGACATTTTGGAAAATAGGCTAGGCGAACTCACTTATACTAGAAGACATCTCGTTATAAAAAGTTCTACATCAATGTTAAAAACAACCTTCAACATGGTCTCTAGTTTTGCCGTAATACTTGCCTATTAGAAATAATATAGTTTTTCTTATATAATAAAATTACGGCAACTTTGTGAAAACGTATAATTTAATCGTTACAAGTCCGCTTTCTCGCTTTTATATGTCCTTAGCCCGTATCAAAGTATACTAATATATTTTGATAAGTCGAAATAATTTACAACGCCTAAGCTTCATTTTGACTCGTACAAAATAAACGTAACATGCTGAAATTTTCGAATTTATAGTTTTCGCCGCTTAACTTGAAAATTCATAACTTCTTCGTTATAGCTCCGCTTTAATCCGCTCAAGCGATCACGCTTCGTTTTAAAGTATATTTTCCAAATATCTTGCCCAAAATTTTTATCTACTGTCGAAAATTCCAGATTTTAAAAATAAGGACAGACCCTTTTTAAAACTTGTCGAAATGAGTTTTTCTCGCCAAACCTATTCCCACCAATTCAAAACAACTCCGGTTATTCTAATCCTACCATACACCTTCTTAGGGTGTCATGGGTTCCTAGACATCACCAAAAGTAATATGTTTCAAGGGATTCATTGTAGGATAATTATATTATAATAAGTAATAAAAACAACAAAAGTGGTATAAATATCCATAAGACTTGCGTGTTTTGCTCAAATATGATGAAATGAATATGAAATAAATATGAAAGATGAAAATGGATATGAGATGCTTACTTGAATGATTATGTATTTTTGAACAAAGTATGCTTAATAATCTTGAGGTTTTATTTCAAAACCTTAACAAGATCACTAAATGAGTTTGATAAACACTTGATCATAAAAATTGATGGTTTCTCTTGGTGTCTTGTGTGACCGGTTCTTCAAGCAAAAGGAAGAGAGGATTTTATTTTACACGTTGGTATTGTGTGTTGTATGTGTAAAAAATGAGTAGTAGTATAATAATAATACTTGTAAGTATCTTTCAAGCTAGATATTTTGCACTTCAATTGTGTGTCATCCTTGTATGTCGACCAAGGTATTACAAGGCAAGTTTCAATGTATTTTGTATCATTTAAAGTACAAGTACATTAGTAATTGTATAAATATTTATGTATAGTTGGTAACTTGTATACATATTTAAGCATTTAGGTAACGTTAGCTAGAAATAAATTTTAACGGAACAAAATAAAATATATTGAAGTCATAAAATTATAAAAATACATTTCTTGCAAAATTTGAGTGAAATAATAATTATCGTGTAATATTTAAGAAAACCGTCAGAATCATATAAATATAACAATTTATATACAAAATAAATTTAAAACACTGGTAAACTAATAATAATATTTTTATAATCTTAATATGAATATAAAATATATCGGATAATTTTGGAAGTATTGTATCAAATATTCAAAATAATTAATTACGCGATAGCGTTTATTTAATAAGAAATTATGCGTTTAATGTGAAATGCAAAACCATGCATGAACTAATATGATGAATATTGAGTTTGAGAAATGACCGGAAATTGAGAATTGTGACACATAGCCAGTGTCACGACCAGAAACCGATTTGGTGATGATGATGTAGAGTGTTCTCCAGGGTTGAGGAATATTCTTAAGATCCACGTATGAATGCTTAGTGATTACTCCTGTAGCTTCGTGATAACCAATGTCGATCATGAATTGTAGACCAGTCTCTTTAGTTGGTGCAGCAACGTAATCGGTAGGCTCGATGTCGGAATGAGGAGAACAGTCCTTAAGTCTGCGGTGTGATGGTGACTTGTTTGTGGTTCGAGTCACCGTCACAAAGATTTTTCCTTTGATCTTTTGCATTGTGTTCCGTAACGATGAATGTAGATCTCGCATCGTAGCGTAATTTGAGAGCATGTTCGATAAGGATGATTCTTCGAATATCCACAAAGAATCAAGCAAGAAGACTCGAGCGGTGAGAGTTTCAAAGTCAACACGAAGGTTGTTCTTTCCAATCTTCATCGGATAGCCATTAGGGAAGATGTCAGCAATGGTGAGAACATTTGGTGCATCCACATTCATTTGAGCATCCATGTCGTGATCTAAAAGATATTTAGCCAAAAGAACCAACATATCGAAAGACATTATGTTAGTCAACAGATGGTTATATTCTCTAATTATTGAATGTGATATGTCGATGATTGTTACGAGTCCAATGTCACTTGTTTGTCTAATAGTCCAATGACGTCGTGATAAGTTACGTGAGTTGATTAACTTTAAGTTTTAAAAGTTCATGTTTTCACTTATTATTCACAACTTGTTAAACATTTAAGCTTATTAGTGACATTATTGGTTTCGAGGCGTTATGATTTATTTATTTACAAGTTTGCACGTGTAACAATTCATAATTAAGGTTAAAACAAGGCTTAGGCATAGAAATGGCAGCTTATGCGTAAACAGGAAAAAGGGGACCTTATGCGTAGGGCTTACGCGTAAGCGTATATAAAACCTTACGCGTAAGGCTTACTCGTAAGAGTAGACCTTATGCGTGAGGTCATCGCCACGCATATCCTTCACAGGGATACGCGTAGTCCCTTATGTAGAACCTCACGCGCAGCGATTCGCGTAAGATTACTCTTCACGATAACCTTCTACGCGTAAGGTGATCCTTATGCGAGATTGCTAATAACCTTGATTCGAATTTCACGCGTAATAAACCACGAAATAAGTTAATCATAGCACCAATTATTAACACATACATTCAATATTTATCGGATCAAACATGAAAAACTCATCAAACAGCTTATGCAAAAAATCCTTATCGTAAACCTAAACCCTAAGGTTTAATTTCTACGAGTAAGAGATTTAGCCATAGAATTGCAAAGAAATGATTCGTAAGTCTAAGAAGCCTATTAAGTTGTCTTATCCAAGTTTTAACATCAAATATGTCATGAATCAAAAATACCCAAACCGTATGAACATAAACCCTAGTTTCCAATTTATGAATCATTAGTATTTCTGGGTAATTTACGGGTCTAAATATGATCAATTCAACTTGAAAACAACCTCATACAACAATCTTTATCACCAAAAGCGTTCACATATGAAACCCCAAACTAACGCATGAACCCTAATTCACAATATCAAGCAATTAGTATTTACGGCGGTATTGATGATAAAATGGACTCATAGTGATTAAATGAACGTTTGACATAACCATTTTAACCAAAAACACTCAAACACGATTATGTGTTCATACGCTATCGTAGAACACTAAAATCACTAAATCTCAAGTTTTAACCGTTGGATTTGTGAAAGATTCAAAACCATTGCTTAAAAACTTGTTATAAACACATAATCACTTACAAATTGATGATCAAGTAACCGGATTTGAAGAATGATTTATATGCGTAGGATGAGTTTGGTGAGTATAATAAATGTGAAGAGTAAATGTTAGGTGGATATTTTTATTTAAAATAACTTTTAGCATTTGACACAATTAGTCCTTCCACCGTAACCATTTTCATCCAATGCCAATAACTTCCATTTTGGTTACCAAACAAAAGTTTGTAGGAAAGAAACTTGACGACACTCCCCTTGACTTAAGAAATAATGAAAGTTTATAAATTTTAGTCCGAGGAGTGTAAGTGAACCAGAAAAATGACCACCATTAATAAAGAAACAACCGGGATAAGATAACATGCAAGTACAAGGTTTTTAATGAAACTGTTAAATGATTGATTTCTCCCCCTCAACACTTGATCGAAAAATTATTGAATTTTGAAAGATTAGAGTGTTGACGGAAGAGATGTACTTGCCATGTTTGAAGAAATATAGATAGAATAATATTTTTGTTGTTTTGTCAGATTTTATATTTTTGTATTTTGTTTTGAAAAATATTTACAAAAGATTTTGGTGTTTGACTGGTTTTAAGAATGTTTTAAGAGTTCATCCAGTTCCTCTTGAGTCAAACACCGATACCAATCCGTGGACCAACTCATTAAACCTAGCGTGAGCTAAGGCTTTGGTGAGTAGATCCGCCAGTTGGTATTGCACCCACAGTATAATTCAACTGCACTGCTCCACGTGGTCCTTGATGAAATGATATCAAGATCGATGTGGTTTGACTTTGAGTGTTGAACTCAGTTGCGAGATCGCAATAGCACTCGATTGTCGCAATACATCGGGATTCATCAAATCACGTAACCATAGTCTTTGAGTTGTGTTCTCATCCAAATGACTTGAGCACAACACGCCGACATGGCTACATATTCTACTTACGGAGGACGATGTACGATCCTGCTTCTTTGATTGCCAAGACACCGCTTTGTCACCAAGAAATTGTAGTGCCTCAAGTACTTTTACGAGAGTCTAAGCATCCTGCGTGGTCAAGATCTGAAAAAGCTATTAGTTCAAAACCGAATCCTTCGGATACCGGATCCCCAAGTTAATGGTTCCTTGATGTATCGGAGGATTCTTTAGCCTCTAAGAGGTGGGTTTCGATTGGTCTCGATCGATAACGGGAGCAAAGATATACGACAAAGACAATATTAGGTCTGCTGGCTATTAGATACATGAGAGACCCAATGATACTACGGTATTTTGTAGGGTCAACCAGCTTCCCATGCAAATCGGTGTCTAGCTTCTTGGTATGTGACATTGGTGTGGCATAAGTATCACGTATTCATTCCAAATTTGTTCGAATTTCAAGGGCATATTTGGACCGACTTAGAAAAATACCACGGGTGATTGATGAACTTGCAATCCGAGAAAGAATGTAAGTTCACCCATCATTGACATTTCAAAATGTTTTGTCATAAGTTTTTCAAAGGCATTTGAGTATTTTAAATGTGTTGACCCAAAAATGATGTCATCCACATAAATTTGAACGATTAAAATATGTTCCCCGTGATATTGTATGAAAAGTGTATGGTCGACCAAACCTTTGGTGAAATTATTGGCAATTAGGAAAGATGATAACTTATCGTACCACGACCGAGGAGCTTGTTTGAGACCATACGAGCTTTGTTCGGTTTGTAGACATGGTTCGGGAACGCGGATCAACGAATCCTTCAGGTGGTGACATAAACCGCTTTTAGTTGATCATTCGAAAAGCGTTTGACATCCATCCGAAGACCGTTATATTCATATGAGCCATGAACGCGAGAAAGATCCGAACGACTTCAAGACGAGCAACCGAGCGAATGATTCTTCAAAGTCAATACCTCTTCCTGTCTATAACCCTTAGCCACCGGTCGTGACTTGTTTACGATTCGCCCTTCAAAGATCCAATTTGTTCTTCCAAATCCATTTGAGACCAATGACGTAGACCCTGTTGGTCTTTCAACCGTTCCCATACTTCAAGACGTTTAAATTGGTTTATTTCTTCTTGCATGGATTCAATCCAGTTGTCTTTGGTCATTACATCTTTAATGTTTTAGGTTCGATTAGCGAGACGGTGAGAGCATAAATGCGAGACGTTGTCTAGTTATGACCGGTTGATTCGGGTTGCCAATAATGTTCTCTGAGGATGGTCTTTTGTCCATCGATGTGTAGAGGTTGATGTTGGTATACATTGTGCGATTTTGAGGATTCAAATGGTTTGTTGATGATTCCGCGACATCAGTGCAAGCAGCTTTCATTGGCAAACGGGTTAAAGAACGTATTTGGATCAAAATCTGCGGTGGGGTACTTCATTAAGAACATCAGCACTGGTTCGCGTCGTTGGAAGTAGTTTGTTCAACTGTTGTTGTAGAGTCAACAGGTGGTGCTTCTTCAACAGTAGTTGTTGTAGCAGGTGTATCAGGTATAATAGTATGATCAGGTTGAGCAACGGAAACAACAGTGTTGATCCCAGTTGAGCAAACGATCTAATATAGAAACTGACTTGAATAAAGAACTTATTAAGTATCAAGCGGAATTTAATACTTAATCTTAAGAAGAAAAACAATTAACATTCAACACCTCAATATTATTTATTAATACGAATACTCTTACAGTATTAGGGTTTTGCAACCTTGAAGTGAAAACGACTTTAGATATCTAACACACGTATATCTAACCTAGCCAAGGACCTCCTTTTATAGGATAAGGAGTCCTATACAATATACAATACGTATCCTACAAGATAAATATCTTTTCCATATTTATCTCGATACAATAAACTAACCGACTCTATAGAACTAGCGATGCTTACAATACTATCGCTAGCTACACAATACTACTAGCCATGGTTATCTTCATCAATGGTTACTCTTCTTCCGTCCATGGCTATCTTCAAGCTTGTCCGCTGGTTCTATCACTTAAAGTAATTCATCATACAAGGAACCTAAAACCCAACAATCCTCCCTAAACTTGACAAATTCCATGAAATTCTCAAGTTTCTTTTAAGCTCAAAACATCGATGTGGAGGATGTAGCCAAACACTTACTTTTAAGTATCTTCTCATACTTCTTCAAAGAAGTCATAAGCTTGACTATCATAGGACAATAACATCTTGAAACAACTGGCTTCAACATCCGAGTAATTATTCTTTGGATGATTATTCAGTTTAGGATACTCACCTTCTACAAGCATATAAATAATCTGTCGAAAAGCTAAAACATGAACTCCACAAGTTTGATATAAAACCAACGAGTAACTTGACCATTGTAGAGTCCTTGCCATTCGGTTCATCATGAGTAGGCTCAAATAGAATCTTCAAATTATGATACATCAACCTCTCATGATAATCATCTGGATGTACTTCACCAAAATAATTCTTGTAAAGAACCCAAAATTCATTAAATCATCTCTATCAAAATATTGAAGCATTTGAGAAAATTTATTATACTCGAAACATCATTATTGAGTCTTTGAATTTTCCAAACTCCTTCATCGCCATCTAAAAGATTAAACTCATAAGAAACAATTGATTCACTTCAAGAACAACTTTCAACTTCTTAGAATCGATGTCTCTCGAACTCTGATTTTCTTTTCGTTTACTCTCCATCCATGCATCATGATCTTTTCCCACTCTTTTCCTTTTGAGAATCCATAGGATGAAATCATCATTATTAATTCTCATACATCTCTCATAGATTTCCACCATTCTTTTAAATGTACAGTACTAAGATTATCGAAACATATATACGAATTCTTGACAATCCTCATCAAAACATTCCTTAACCGAGCAATAGAAGGAGGTTTCTTTCTTACAATTTTCTTCCTTCCTCTACTAACTTTCTTTGCCAACATTCCCGTAAGTCTATCCTTTTCTTCATCATCGAACAAAGCCCATTCTTGTCTTGTATATTCATCATTGATCAATTCAAGCTTTAAGATAATTTTGAGATTCATACCATATAGCCAATATCTTCGACTAGCTTCTTCTTCATCATTCTTTCTCTTTCCAAAGTCGCTCTATCCTCCTCTTCCACTTCTAGCAAACTCTTTATCATAAGCCTCTTGTTCTCGCTTTATTTTTGAACTTCAATTACTACTTTTTGCCTTTTCCAACATTAGATTTGACCATTGTCTTCTTCACAGTTCACCAATAACCAAACTTTTACCTTTTGGTTTACCTTTTGATTTAGTAGCGATCTGAATAGATAAAGTAGGTGCAATAATTGATGTAGGTATTGATAATGTTTTGCTCAAATTAATCAATGTGCTTGCGACCTCTTTCTCTACTTCTTTAGGCTTAGATGGTAATGCAGAAAGAGTGGTAACAATAGTAGAAGTAGTTGTAATAGCGGTTGGTATGACAAGATGAGAATCAATAGCCAAATCAAACAACATCGGTGGTTACAAAATTACTAACCGGGTTTCGGATATACCATCGATGGTTGTGTTCTCATACTATGTCAACATTCCTCAATTCTTCAAGAACAACAAGATTCCTAGCTTTATCGAAACTACAAAGTCGAGATCACCACTGTCAACATCTTCTTCCAAAGTAACACCAACAGATACATTAGGACTCCTTGAGATCGTTTTGAGCCTCTAGGGTTAACAATAACGATGATAATAAACTTGTACATGCAGCGGAATAAAACAAATCAAAGTTATTGACACAAGGTTTTTCATTATAATAATCACTCCAAGCCCCAAATATTATTTGATCAGAATAATACGGTTACACTAAACTTGTAACAGGGATCAAAGATCCTTGAGGCTAAACTAAACATACTCTAACCCTAGACGTTTATACCCTACGTCTAGGTTACACACACACACCTTTAATGACTACATTATGAAAGACTTGTGTATGAAACCTACACCCCATGTCCTCTTTATATACTAGAGGATTAGGGTTTACAAAATACTACGAAGGACTAATAAGTAAATCTTCTTTGCAAGCAAGTCCTTCCATCTTTTGTAGGTTTCATCTCTTTCTTTAAGCCCTTGATGTTTCATTCTTTTATTTATTTTGTCTCATCAAATCCAAAGAACCTAAAACCCAACAATCTTCCCTATTTGATGATGACAAAACAAACAAAGTCGTGTACGAACTTCCCTAGACAAGTAGTGAAGTTGAGATGTAAACATCTCCATGAATGAAACAAATCTTGTCTTCCCCTTAATCCATGCTACGCCACTCCAACATCTCTTCCCCTTTTTGTTATCAACAAATAGAGAATTTAAGCAGTAGAAACTTCCCCTTGAGTGATGCATGAAAATGATTCTTCAAATCAGTAAGCTCTATGTAATGATCACTTGTGAAGAAAACCAAATATAACAAACTTGATAAAGAAGTAGAATAACCCAAACTTGTGTCTTATATCTTGCACTATAGATGACATTGAACGATACCCAATCTTGGTGTATAAGGAGACCGCAATCCTTGACGATAATCACTTGAGCACAATAACGCTACTCCTTTAAGTGTTATGTCAATTCTTCGTCATAATCATTGAAGCACGAACAAGTTATCTACAAAGTGTAACACCCACTTTAAGATATGATAAGAGCAAAAATCTGTGTTACTCAACTACAATATCAAATAGGTTATGATCAATCTTCTTAGTAATCATTTATGCAATAAATCCAAATCCGAGCTTTTAACACTTTTAAGAACAAATAAAATCCAAAACCAAACTCCTTGTGTGTGTAAACCAATCTCTTTGTGTGTATCTCGACCAATATACTCCATACATGTAGCAATCGAACAATATAATATCCAACGTCAAGTCACTTGTATTATCATATCCTACACAAGCATCATAATAGCATTCAAATACCAAACCAAAATTTAATATGACTGCCCTTTAAACAAATAACCATGTACTGCCCACTTCTCCATTCACGAAAATCAATAACCCATATACTTTGATAAGCCAGTATCATCCAATAAAGTACAAGTATATAACTTGACAATCATGTGAGCAGCTTCCATCACATCTCGCATGTCACATTAGCAGCTTCCAATATATAACTTGACAACCACTGACCAATTCTTAAATATGAGATTTGAACCAATTATGATATATCAAGTGACCCATGTGAGAAGATTCGACCAATCAAAATACTCTCAATCTTTCAGACGTACCATGCAAGCAAGAGGATAAACTTGTATACTCATATCTCATGTACAACAAGCGTAGTTCACTCGATAAGTATAGCATTGAAAACGAGTAAAGTAGAAGTGGTAACAAACATGCTAGCAGTGGTTACCTTTCGAGAAGCCCATCAGTGGTTACAAGTAAAGCTATCAGTGGTTTCGATGTAACTAGCAGTGGTTATGAGAAGCTTGTCAGTGGTTACGAGAAACACTATCCGTGGAAACAAGCATGTAGCAGTAGAGATTGAAAACGCAACAGCAGCTTTTACATGTTAACAGATTCAAACATATGCTCATGTAGCTAGCTTGTATCCACCATCTTATCCATCCCTAACATGCTTCATTCACTATCATTTAACAGTTACTAGAAAATTACAATATCGAGCAGTACAGGTTACATCTTGCAAAACCAACTTCAATGGCGAACATCAGATATATGCATGACCAGAATGACAATTGAAAACCAATATCTGATTAAGGAGGTTTACATGCAACCAATCATAATGAAGTCTCCGATAACCAAAGATGTAAAATATTGCATCCAAGGATAGAATATGAAATCGATTAATATAATCCCACGATAATTGTTTGGATCTTTTGAATCATATGTTGACATTAATAAAGTTCAAGCAATGATATAATATAAACCAATGAACCACGTGAAGCCATATGAATGAATAATGGTCCTATCATATAATATCAACATGTATCCAAACAAATAACGTTAATAAACCCTAAAAATTCGAATATTAAATACCTCCTCTGCACCAACTTCGACATAGTATAACTTTTTATCGAAGGTCGATCGAAAATTCCTTCGGTGGAAAGTTAAATAGGTATATAGAGAAGCTCCACCAAAAATTTCACCGATCCAACGGTTAACGAAAAAGTTATCGCTGCTTTCAAAACAAGGTCAGCAGAAGTTGCGACTCGCACAACCGATTTTCTTCAAACTTTTCGCCAAGAAACCTTGCGAATCCCTAGGTAACGAGCTCCCAAGCTCGATACCACTTGTTGATCCCATTGAGCAAACGATCTAATATAGAAACCGACTTGAATAAAGAACTTATTAAGTATCAAGCGGAATTTAATACTTAATCTTAAGAAAAAAACAATTAACATTCAACACCTCAATATTATTTATTAATACGAATACTCTTACAAGATTAGGGTTTTGCAACCTTGAAGTGAAAACGACTTTAGATATCTAACACACGTATATCTAACCTAGCCAATGACCTCCTTTTATAGGATAAGGAGTCCTATACAATATACAATACGTATCCTACAAGATAAATATCTTTTCCATATTTATCCGATACAATAAACTAACCGACTCTATAGAACTAGCAGTGCTTACAATACTATCGCTAGCTACACAATACTACTAGCAGCAGTTATCTTCATCGCTGGTTACTCTTCTTCCGTCCATGGCTATCTTCAAGCTTGTCCGCTGGTTCTATCACTTAAAGTAATTCATCATACAAGGAACCTAAAACCCAACAAACAGATACACGGAGCACGCTCATCAATGTCATCACTAAAAAGCAGAGCAAATAAGCGTTTCCATTTGTTGACGAGTAAGTCAGGGGCTTAGTTCAATGATGATGGGGTTTGAGGAAGTTTAAACGGTTGTGACCGGGTTCCAAGTCAGTTATGCTTAGAAGTCATTTCGTAAGTTCATCAAAATATGATGAATTGTTTCCATAACCCGCTTTGTACGACGATTCCGATCCGAAACCTTTGAATTCCCAAAGTATCCAATAAATACTCCAATGTCGACTTTGGCTTTGAGCTTTCCAAAGTCTTCACGATCATTATTTGGGTAGCAAAGAGATCCAAATACATGAAAGTGTTTGAGATTCGGTTTTTGTTGTGGATAAGCTCGAAAGGTGTTTTGTTGTGGCGCTTTGTAATCATTGAACGGTTTTGAGTGTAACATGCGGTTGATACGACCGCCCACAAGTAATCTGGAAGTTTAGCATTAATTAACATTGTTCTTGCAGCTTCCACTAACATTCGGTTTCGTCTTTCAACAACTCCGCTTTTGTTCTCGTGTCCGTGCAATAGATGTTTGATGCTTTATTCCCACTTTCTCATAAAATTCTCAAAGAGTTTGGTTCACAAATTCGTTCCTTTGTCTGCTCGATTTGGCGGACGGTGTTCGGAGCTGAATTTGAATTTTCGTGAGAAAGGTGATGATCATTTGTGGAGCTTGGTCTTTGCTTCAATAAAGTAGACCCAAGTCCATCGTAAATAGTCATCAACAATTACTAAGATGTAGCGTTTGCCATTAATCGCTTGCACGCCGCATCGGCCACACAAATCCATGTGAAGAAGATGAAGCACATGTCGAGAGTTGTGTTCCACCTTTGAGGGAAAATGAGCACGGTGCTTTTTCCTTGTTCTGAAGTCGAACATAGGTGATCTTTAGAATACCGGAATCTTGGGAGACCTTCAACAAGTTTGTGTCGAGCAAGGTTGGTGATGGTTTGAAAGTTTAGATGTGAGAGACGACGGTGCCATAGCCAAGATTTTGTAGATGTTGCCTTTGAGAGTAGATGATGGGAGATGAAGCAACCATGTCTTGCATTGAGATTGTGTATAAACTAGAATTGCGAGAGCTGACATAAGATCGCTTCCTTGTAGATCACGAATGAAACAAGTTTTCTCCTAAAAGCAACTTCCAAATCTCCATCACGTAATTGACCAATGAAAAGAGATTGTGACCGAGGCCTTCCACATAATAAACCCCGCTAATTTCAATATTGCCATTGATATAATCTCCGTAGCCCATGATAGGCGTGGAAGTGATCATTCCGAATCTGACAAAGCAATGAACTTTGCAATAAAGTTTGTTAACAGCTTAAGATTGCCTGTCATGTGTCGGAACATCCGCTATCAACAATCCAAAGGATGATCTCAGATCACCGCATTACACATGCATTTGCTGACGTATGGAATAGAGGTAGATGTGGAACCCGATGAGTTAGAGGGTTCTCAGCAGCTATAGTAGATATACACACATCAATGATTTTAGGCATCCATTTAAACCTAGTGTATTATGTATCCATTTCGCCATCTCCAACTAGTCTTAGCTTTAGTCTTAGTGAATGCACTAGGCGGTACTACATTCCTTGGAGGATATCGAACTACAGTACATCAATGCGTTTCTTAGAATCTAAGGAGGCGGTTTACCAAGCACGACTTAGAATCATTAGTGGCCTAGAGGTATTCCGATACTTAGATTCCTTAAACAAGACAAGATAGCTCTAGGAACACATTTGTCATGACAATCGAAAGCATACTTTTACGACAAATAACACAAGAAGCATCGATTGAATATCAAAAGTACTTAAAGGTTTAGCATTCGTATACAACACTTTTCCATTACATTTGTCGACGCAATATCTAAAGTGGGTGCAACATGAGTCTTATTCAAGATCCTATGGTGTTCTTCTACTTCAAGATTATTTATTGATCTTTTCTTAGGTCGCAACTTCCTATTCTTCCTTGTATTGCTCCTAGGTCGTGAAGTGCGGACGTTGGGAAAAGAGGCAACTATTC
>CM040242.1:142207689-142237401 GCA_022545495.1 Chrysanthemum lavandulifolium
TAATTAAGACAACCTATAACATAAACTAATGACCAACACTTTATATTTATTACATGATCCTAATAATCTCCCCTAGGGTTGGTCATCATGGTCTTCATTATGTAGGTTGTCCGACATCTTTGTTATTTGACTTTCTTAATGATGACGGCTTCAATCTCTACTTTCTTTGTTCTTTTTCTTTGTTCTTGTTCTTTGTTCTTTGTTCTTTGTTCTTTGTTCTTGTTCTTGTGATCTTATGTTGGTCTTGCATTCACTTCATCAATGTCTTTGTTTTTTATGACTTTTGTTCCTTCCCGACATGCTCATACTTCTTGATAACATTGAATATTTAACTTTGTTCTTTGTCATTTAACTTGGCAGATTCTTGGACTTTGATGTAGAATTATTTCTAAACTTTGCTTTTGCGTAGATCTTTGTGGGTATGAGCATGTGAAAGTAGATGTTGATGATAATGGTGATGGTAGTTTTCTTTGCTGGAACTTCGGGCCTTCATGAATGCCTGCATGAAACCAGTTAGCAATAAATTAGTGTTTAGATATTTTGTACAGTACATCCCATTGGTGGCGCATTCTTTGACGAGTCTAAGACCGGATGGTCACCGCATGTCCCCGCATTTAATATCTTCATACTTTTGTTGTGAGTCGCCGGAGTACACCAAGCTATCACTCCACGATCAGACCGCTTAGAACCACTACGAACACTAAACGTAACCCACAAGGGATTACCTAAGTGACATGTCACAGTTGTTTGATGTTGACCTTGGCAAGAATTTCCATAATCACCGAGGAACCGATGCGTGAGTTCGGCCGAACGACTTCCTTTTCAACGAGCAAGCTTTACAACCCACTAGGCGTGTACCTAATCGCTGCAACAGTAGTATGTGTAAGACCGTAGGGTTGATCGCTCTAGGGAATAGAGATGCTAGTAGAGATGTATGATGAAAAGGTGAGGTTGAGGTGATTATTTTTTATCTTTTATATTTTTAATGAAAGCAAGTAAAATCTTGGGGTTTGAAGAGTGGGGTTGGTAATTCTACCTATTAAGTTATTTAACAATTAAAATTAAAACTAATTAAACAACTTTAAGGTAAAAAGTTATTGTTAGCCTTAATAGTTTTATTAGAAGTGATGGTCATTCACGCTTAGGAACTTTGTAACGTGTGTTAGATATCGTGATAGAATAGTTAACGGCTCGTGGATTGGGCTAAGTTAAATGGCTAGGCGTTATGATAAGCTTGCCTTGTATAAGTCCACGTAACCCAATCCAATCCAAGTCCATATCCACGACCCATAGAAAGCCTTTTAGGGCATCATGTATTCCAACTATAAATACCCCTCAAATGGTCATTTGAGGGGTGTGCTTGAGTGTATGTGTGTGTGTTTTCTTTGGAATATACAACTTATTGTCTTCATCTTTTCTCTACACATATACACGGTTTTAACATCAAGTCACCATCTTTCTCATCTTCATTTCTACGCTTTGTTTGTGTTTGTGGTTAACATGTTATATGCATAACGTGTTGGGTTTGTGATAAGGTTGATATTTGTAAGGTCCTACAATTGGTATCAATCGCCTAACAATGGTTTAGGAGTGTTTGTGTTTGTTTTGAAGCTTGGTACCGTGACGCTTAAAAGTTCTCGCTATACATCTTTGACACGCATAAAACTTTAATTTTGCACTTAAAATTCAAGATTCTTGTGGTTTAAGGTTTATTTGGTGCTAAAGTTTCGCTTTTTTAAAGTTTGAAGCTTTACGTGTTCTTCTTTAGTTTTAAACTGCATTTAATTGGGTAGGTCATTTCTACACATAAGCTTTCAAGGCACTTTGGTGAAAAGGTCAACACTTTTGTGTTATTCGAGTGTTTTTAAGGCTGTTTGTGCAAGAGACATTGTTTGAATCATCGGAAATTTTTACGCCAGAGGTCAAAACACTAGTTCTACGCGTGAAGAAAAGTCAACACCCTATTTTCACGCATAAGAGTTTGTGCGCTTTCTTCGAGCTATAACGGTGACTCGGTGCTTCCTCACTTGGATAAGTTTGTGGAACACTTGACTTTTGGATATCTTTTACACTATGATAGTGTAAAGGATTTTGGGCAAAACCCTAATCTTACGCATAAGCTTAGACTTCACGCAGAGAACACTTTACGCTAAGTATTTTTCACGCCTAAGCCTTGTCTTCACGATAAGCTAAATCTTACGCATAAGTTTTTCACGCCTAACTTTAAACTTACGCATAAGCATTTCCTACGCCTAAGGAATCCTACGCCTAAGCTATCCTACTCAGAACTTCTTCGGTCTACACCTAAGCTCTTCAATATAAAAAAAAAAAAAAAAAAAAAAAAAAATTAAGGTGACTAAACTTGAGTAAAGCCATCCCACAGAACTTTTGGTCTACGCCTAAGCCATCCTACTCAGAAATTTTGGCGGAAAACTTGAGTAAAATTTAAATTTTTGAGGAGACTAAACGCTCAATTTTTAAGCTTAAATTTAAATTTTTGAGGAGACTAACAACAACCAAAGGATTTCATCAAACACTCGCAACAGAAAATTGTACAACCGAAAGTGAATATGGGTAATCAAAGACAAATGGTTGAGTTATTGCGAACCCACAGGATATGCTATGGATTTCGCATGGGTAATCAAGCGGTTCGAATCGTGGTAATCGATGGGTCGAATGTTGGGAATAGAGCGTTGGGTAATCGAATGGGAATGTTGCGGCCCAAAGGATTGGGAATTATGGAAATGTGAATCGTGGTAATCGTGTTACGTGTTATAACTGTCAAGGATTGGGTCACATGGCAAGGAATTGTCCAACTAAGCGAAAAGAAGGATCTTGCGTATCTTCGTAAAGCTATCATGTTGGTACAAAAGGAACAATATGGACTTCAATTGAGTCTTGAGGAACATGACTTCATGGCTATTATGGATGATTTGGAAGACCTCGAGGAACTCAATGCAACCGCATCTTCATGGCAAATCTTTAAGAAACTAAGCACGACATCGACTGACGCACCTCCTGCCTATGACGCCAACGCAGATGTCGAGGTACCAATCATTGATCCATGCTATAACAATGTCATATTTGATGTGTTTACTCATGACGAACAACATTCTCGTGACATCAAGACCTACTTATAATACATACCGACAATCCGAGTTGTAGCAATACTAACTCGAGACTCCGGATGTGGATCCTAGTGGAGACCGTGTGGCACAAAATCTCGAGACCAAGAGGAAACACGTGCTTATTTTGAATCATTAATCAACAACTGTGGCATTGAAATTGAGAAAGTTAGAACGGTCAATCGCAAAGTTAAGGCCGCGAATGCTAAATTGACCGAGCTTGAGAGTTACAAGGAGAATGCAAAAGCCTTTGAATTTCATAAAACAAAAATCGAATAGAAATTGGTTATCAAAATTTGGTTTCTAAAGAACAACTTTGCAAATCAAGTATAACACACTTGATGTAAATTTGAACTTGAAAATTAAATCTTTAAACAAGGAAATTTCGATTTAAATAACCAACTTTCTAAACAAAAGAAATGTTTTCTAATCTTGAAAAGAGAAGAAGCGATTGATTATCGATTTTTCAAACGAGAAGATTCTCTTCTTGATGAAATTCTTGATAAAATGAGAAAATCCAAACTTTGGAAAATTTGCTTCTTACAACGGGTCATTCCGCTAAAACAAACAAGATGCTTTCTAATCAAGTAAATCCGATTTTCATACTAATAATAAAATGGCTCTTGGTAACAACCCTTCTTCGCTCCTCAAGAAAGCTCGAAACCTCGTAATGTGTTAAACAATGGAAAACCTTTGCATGAACCTATAATTGTGTATGATTCTCTTGAAACGTTGGAACTATCTCGAGGAGAGTAGATCAAAATGAAACAAAAAATCCGAAATCAAACCAATTAATTATAACAAATGGAACAAAATTAATGGTATTTCGTTTGTTTCTCATAAAGAACAATCAACGCCAAGTTTTCCACCACACCAAGTGTTTCAAACAAAGAGTCAACATGATAACTTCAAACAATCCTTTTAACACATGATAACGCTTCGCGGGGTCGGGGTCAAAGGAACTTCCTTTTCGTCGAGCAAGTTTTTCAACACCCTAGGCGGTGAACCTAATCGTTGTAGTGTAGTATTAGGGTAAGCCACGGGTATTGATATCGTTCTCTAGGGAATAGGAATGCTAGTGAGAAGTTACTACGTTAAGGTTGTGGTTGAGGAAGATTATTTTTATCTTTTATATTTTTATGAAAATGGAAAGGTACGAATCTCGGGTTTGAATTTGGGGGTTGGTATTGCTACCGATTACTCTACTTTATCTAATTATCTAATCTAAGGTGTATGTAGTCTATGTCTAATTAATGTGTGCTCGTATAATAGTTTAAAGATGTGTTTACTTAGGTTTTACTACTCCTTATTTGTCTCCAATTGATGGTTGAATTGTCACGTCTTATTCCTAGTTGCGTTGTGTGTCTAAGGTTGTAGGGTATGCGTTTCTCCCTAACTCTTGAACTTACCAAAGGGTCTTGTCTACAAACCCACTAGAGATAATAAACTCTTACTCTAAGGCACTCTTGGATGGTTTAGCTTACAACTACTCAAAGAGTCATATTCTAAGGTTCACAAAGATTTAATCAAGCATTATACACAACGAATGACCTATCGCATTACTAGATCATTAATCAACTAAGATAAGAAACAACCAATCAATATTCAATAATTAAGTTTCATATTCCTAAGCAAACACACAAGTAAATTAGCGGGACATGGAAAACATGCAAGCATACACACAAATAATCAAAGACATAATTGTATTAATGAAGTAAACCACTTATCTTGGTGTAAGATAGGGTTTGAACCCTAAAATACTGTATAAGACACCTTTGGTTCGGTTTTAGGTTTTTACTCCAAAAGACTACACACTAAATACTTAAAAATTCGGATTCTATATAGAATATTACACATGCGACGGCGTCACTTTATGTTTTATGACGCCGTCGTGTCGCCGCCATTAGGGTTTCGTCTTGGCCACGTTAGACTTGCGACGGCGTCACCTTATGCTTGTGATGCCGTCCTCTTCGACTTTCGGCGCCGTCTGATTACATCTAGGCCGTCGAGTAGCGAAGGCCTACTCTTTCATAACTTGACGCCGTCACTTGAAAATGGGAGTTTGGAGTTCGTCCCGTCACAAAATCCTCCGACGGCGTCACACTTAACACCGATGCCGCCACCTTATGTTTTCGAGCTTTGAGTGTCTCGATTCGACTTTGGCCATTTTCTTCATATAATCGCGCCTTTTCATCCAAATAAGTGCCATTCCAAGATTTTGCCTTCAAGAGACCTAAAATTGAAAAGGAACGATATTAAGCAATAACGGATACAAAAGTGATCAAATAAGGACTTAAACGACCCTCAAAAGGTACCTTTCAAAACCTTATCAAATATCCCTACACTTGGTATTTGCTTGTCCTCAAGCAAATGTGCTTTTAGCCAATTAATTTATAAGTTAGAGATCATGTAGCATTGGTTTAAAACAGTCCACAACACATATAAGCCCCACAAAAGTCATAACAAGCAAGGAAATTACATACTAGCACCTCACATGGGGTGTTTGGATACTCACATCTCTCTCGGGTGTATATGAAATATAACAAATTAGGAAATGGAAGATAAACACTCATTAACCGGTCCTAGTACATAGATTACCATAGGCTTGAGAATAGATCAAACCTCCATCGCTTTGGCGTAAGCACCTAGAAAAGACTATCAAAGAGGTCTTTAAAGGGTTGTAATGTTAGGCTTACGGTAGGGAAACAAAGGGTTTGGTGGGATAGGCTATATAGTGGTGGTAAGTAAAAATCTTTATGTTACATGCATATGAAGAATGGCGTTGCTAACCCAAGACTCGACACTCTAAACTCTAGCTAACCGAAATAAACAAACATAAAATTAAAGGATAGATGTAGGATGGTAGCCCATTTTTTTTTTTTTTTTTTTTTTTTTTTTTTCACTCTATTTTTTTTATTTTCTCTTTTCTATTTTTTTTTCGATTTTTTTTTTTTTTTTTTTTTTTTCATACACTTTTACTCTACCATCCTCTACGGTAACATCAAAATGATAGGGATTTATAAGCATATCCCTACACTTGAGTTTTATTACTCTAACACTAATTTGACCCGAATTGAAAAGATCAAAACACTTGGGGTACATTATTACGCAAACAAAGGGAATTTGAATTTAACGCTCACTTCCGTCATTTCATAAACTTTAACTTTTCCCATGAATCCCAATCATCCCAAAATCGTATACAAAGGATATGACTCGACTTAGCAACTTATGCAAGCAACTAGATAATTGAACTAAGGGTTTAAGGTGATAACAATAATGCACTAAAAGTGAGTGCATATAGGGTAGGCTAAGGCGATTTGGGTGTACATTTGGGGTGGGGTATAAACAATGCTCTTCATTGATATTCCGAAAAACCGAAATATCACGAGAACCGCGAAAAGGATAGGCTCGAGGGGTTAACTAGGGGTATCGTGTACTAATGATGAGTACAACGCAAAGGGTGTGGGGAATTACTCAACCGAGGTGGAAGAAGTAATTATATTACGGGTATCAAACAAGGGTTATCCTAATGCCTCTTATCATTTAGTTATTCCTAACTACACAAGTGTAGTCTTACTTGCGATCTCGGAATGAATCACAAAACAAGTTCTAGAATCTAATATACTACGGTTCACACTCTAAGCATTAAAGATGAATGCTTTTAATTCCTACTAATCTAAGGGCGATCCTCACATTTTGGGTGGAATTTAGGTGGTAAAGGGTTTTGTGCTAGTCATATAACTTCCTATCCGTGAGACGCTTTTGTTAAGACTAATGGCCCACCCCATATGTCATGAAAAATTTAAATTTGGTGCTAAAATTACCCTAACCGACATTTTCTCATGTTTATTACACAAATACAATTAGACAAAGCAAATAATCAAGGATAAGCATAGTTTCAAAGTTCCGCTTTATTTTCCCTCCCTACACTTAAACCGAACATTGTCCCCAATGTTCCCGAAAGTATCAAAGTTATGATAATGGAAGGTAATTAAAACCAAAAACTAGTACTCCCCGATTAGCTCGGTAGGATCCGTGTATGCAGTGGTGGTTTAATTCTTTCCAAGAAGAATTTATGCGTGAAAAGCTCCTTCCAATCTTATGTAACTTCTTCTTGACAAACTAACCTCGCACACTTGAAGAAACAAACGAAACCTTCACGTAAAATCGGCGGTAATAATATATAAGACTCGATTTAAACTAGGATATAATGCTTGTGGAATGGATGTTTACAAATTTCTAAGAAAATTAAGACCGAAAATTCCAAAAATTTTAGTAGCTCGAAAATGAGAAAAAGTAATCGATGTTTTATTCCTTCTCGACGCAATCGAGTTGCAATCTCGACGTCAGTTATCCCGACAAAACCCGGTCTCGCGATTTTCGAAAAAATTCGGAAAACTTACATGTTTAGAATCGGAAAATTTCGCAAAACATCCATTATGACTCGATACAAGCATTTGACTCGAACAAACACACAAATATATCTTTTAATGAATTGTTATTCTCATGTTTACGTTTCCTTGAAAACGTGTGTAATCCTCCCTACACTTATCCCTTATGTAAAATACCTTTATATGCAATTAAGACGAGGTTAAAAACAAAATAAAGCATTTTTACAAATTTAAACATGAGAATAAACAATCGATAAAAGATATATGACACTAACAAGCAAACAATTAAGCATGGGTTGCCTCCCACAAAGCGCTTTTCTTTATTTAAGAGTCTTGTAGCTAGACTCGTAGTCATGCTTCTACGTTGCCCTAATCTTAGAGGCCCATTCGATTTCCTTAACTCTTCTCTCATCACGAATATATTCAGGGCCTATTTCAAGACAAGCAGTGTAGTAAACCTTGTTCTTCCAGTCTACTTCGAATGCTGGAATGTTATCTACATCTAAATTATCCATGCCTTCAAACTTCTTATTCTTGTAGGGCACTATATATTTAACACTCTCGGCTTCATTTGAGAACTCGATTATTCCTTTCTCTCGATCATAAACCATCTTAGACTCTTCTATAAATGGTTTCCCAAGTATCACATCTCCTAAAACCCATCAATGATGCCTTTGACATTTTCCAAAATCATGAAATCACACCTATATGTGAAGTTACCTATGAAGACATGCAATCCCTTAACCCTCCCACATAGTTACTTGCTTTCCTAGGGCGAAAGGGGTCCCTCATAGGTTCTAGCTTTTGCTCATGATCCAATTGTAATAGAACCTAGACATCATATTCATGGGTGCTTTATAGTCAATGTAGGTGTGATCCTATATAAGTATCCAATCATACACGGTATTTTGATGTTTTAGGGTTTCCCTCCTTATGCGAGGCTCGAAGGTGGTCTTGGGAAGTTAACTACGTTATAGTGATAAGCGGTTTCTTTCCCTTTAGGGTATGAATCAAAATACTCCCTAAGTTCTTCCTCCTCCTTACTACCCTCCATAATTTCTAACACCTTATAATCTCCTCCTCTAGATCATTATCCGAATCACTTGTGGTCGAATCACTATCTAAAGGGTGATCGATTCCTTAAGGGCTTCCTTAAGTGTATTTTCAATTATCATATTTAATTTCCTAAGCTCTCAATTTCGCTAATAATACGGGCTCGAGTTGATTAGCGGAGTCCGGGTCAAGTTTAGGGTATTTTTTGGTAGTTGGTTGTTATCGAATGGTGGTTGGTTATCACCTTCCATGATGAAAAGTGATGGGTGTTACGAACAAAGGTCACGAAGAAGGGGATAGACTAAGTGGAAGCTAAAAATGAGAAAAAGTTTACTTGATAGGAATCAAGTAAAGAAACCTAAATGAGGTGGACTACTAACTAGCTATTCTATTCCCGCAACAGCGCGCCAAAAACTTGATAACGCTACACACGCCGCTCGGGGTCAAAGGAACTTCCTTTCGTCGAGCAAGTTTTTCAACACCCTAGGCATGAACCTAATCGTTGTAGTGTAGTATTAGGGTTAGCCACGGGTATTGATATCGCTCTCTAGGGAATAGGAATGCTAGTGAGAAGTTACTACGCTAAGGTTGTGGTTGAGGAAGATTATTTTTATCTTTTATATTTTTTGAAGGAAAGGAAAGGTTGGATTTGGGGGTTGGTATTTCTACGAATCTACTATTTTGAATTTAAGGGGTTGGTATTGCGCTTATGAAAGATGTGTTTACTTAGGTTTTACTACTCCTTAATTATCTCCTATTGGTGGTTGAATTGTCACGCCTTATTCCTAGTTGTGTTGTGTGTCTAAAGTTGTAGGGTATGCGTTTCTCCCAACTCTTTGAACTTACCAAAGGGTCTCGTCTACAAAACCCACTAGGATAATAAACTCTACTCTAAGGCACTCTTTGGATGGTTTAGCTTACAACTACTCAAAGAGTCATATTCTAAGGTTCACAAAGATTTAATCAAGCATTAAGTACACAATGAATGACCTATCGCATTACTAGATCATTAATCAACTAAGATAAGAAACAACCAATCAATATTCAATAATTAAGTTTCATATTCCTAAGCAAATACACAAGTAAATTAGCGGGACATGGAAAACATGCAAGCATACACACAAATAATCAAAGACATAATTGTATTAATGAAGTAAACCACTTATCTTGGTGTAAGATAGGGTTTGGAACCCTAAAATCTTAGAAGACACCTTAGGTTCGGTTTTAGGTTTTTACTCCAAAAGACTACACACTAAATAATGAAAAATTCGGATTCTATATATAATATTACACATGCGACGCGCAAAGGCACTTTATGTTTAGTGACGCCGTCGTGTCGCCGCCATTAGGGTTTCGCTCTTGGCCACGTTAGACTTGCGACGGCGGCCACCTTATGTCCGACGCCGTCCTCTTCGACTTCGGACGCCGTGCTCGATTACATCTAGGCCGTGCGAGTAGCGACGGCCTACTCTTTTATAACTTGACGCCGTCACTTGAAAATAGGAGTTTTGGTTTCGTCCCGTCACAAAATCCTCCAACGGCGCCACACTTAACACCGACGCCGCCACCTTATGTTTTCAAAGAAGCTTTGAGTGTCTTGATTCGACTTTGGCCATTTTCTTCATATAATCGCGCCTTTTCCGTCCAAATAAGTGCCATTCCAGATTTTGCCTTCAAGAGACCTAAAAGTGAAAAGGAACGATATTAAGCAATAACGGATACAAAAGTGATCAAATAAGGGCTTAAACGACCCTCAAAAGGTACCTTTTAAAACCTTATCACAACACCTGGTAACCTTTTTGTCTCAAATTCCTTTCGAACATTGAACAAATGTCTTCAAACAATCCTTTTAACATAAGTGATGCGAGAAGTATTTTAGAAAATGTGAAAACTAGAATTGTGGATCTTCAAGACACCGTTAAAACTAAAACCATTATTACACCTAACAACCGGTTCTCTAGTTTTGACATCGAACAAAGAAAGTTTTTGAAACTCAAATTGCCCCTCACCGAATGCCATCGGTGCAAGGGTAATTCATTTTGAACAAGCATTTTGAAAGAAACAATTGACTTTGTCAAGGACCATAAACCGGTAAAGCAAGCTAATGATTGTGTTGAACAAATCAAAGTTTTGGAAAATTTAAATGACTCTCTCTTGAAGTTGTTCGACCATCGATATTATGTCCATCATTTTGCAAACATATTCTGTTGAAGATCATGAAAGACTCCATCCGAGACCTCCAAAATTGTTTCAAAATATGAAAAAGCACTTGAGAAACTTGAAAAGAAAATGTCTCATATTTTAAACAACTTGATCAAAAAACCGAGGAATGAAAGTATGACAAACGTCGTATGAGCGTGCCTACAATGACATGAAACCGAAAATGATCTTTTGAGGGCTCACCGAATGTCAAAAAGGAAAGGCAATGGATACTAAGATTTCAAAACCATTGACCGAGGAGAAAGCAAATGTTCCCAAGCCGGTTTTAAAACCAAAATGTCTGCTTCAATGCCTCCTCCAAAAGTCAATGAGAAAATGATTTATCAAAATCACCACTCCACTTGCCTTGCCTAAACAAAATGTTAATAAAGGAAAAGCGGTTATTGAGAAACCAAAAGTTTTAGCTCCTAGCCTTTTAAGATTAGTACCACTAATGCGTCTGCCTCCACATCTAAAACATATGGAACAAACGACATAAGTTTAGAAAAGCACTCTAAAGAGACTAGGAAGCTAAAACCACTTCTCTAGATAAGATTGTGAATCCTAATGAGTGTGCCTTACCTTCTACAGACTAGGAAGCACCTCTAGGAGCAGCAGACTAAAGCCTAAGAGCAATACAAGGAACAATAGAGTCTCGCTTGCCTCTAAGAGTAGTCGCTGAATAAAGAGAAGAAAGTAGAAGAACACCCTAGGAATTTACCGCTTTGTAATAAGAAAGACATTTCATCCGAATGTAATGAACCTATGAAATCGCTAAGTTTAATGAATCTGAATCTTTGTTTAACTTGCAAGAAATCTTTAACTAATGTTCATGATGATTGTGTTTCTAAGAATGAGATTGTTAAGCTGTTAAGAAGAATGTCCCCAAAAGAACTTATGCTAAAAGAATAGGAAGACTAGTTGTGAGACTTAGGCTTTACACTACCGATAGGGAGCATAATGTTTACTTTAGGGATGACATTTGAAACCCACGGTAGAACTTTCACACTCGAATGGTAGAATGAGTGATGAACTGTCTTACCAATAGATGACTTCTATTAGTGTGATCGAGATTTTACCTCTAACCCAAAGGAACCAAAATCAAAACGGTTTCCAAAATCTTCTTCTTCGTTATTGGCGGTTTATCGAAATTTGTCTTTGGATCGTCGACTGGGTTGCTCCAAGCACATGACCGAATCTGAAGTCGATGATCAATTTCATTTGGAAATTCATGGGAACCGTATGTTTGGAAATGATCATGTAGCAGCTATCATGGGTTATGGAGATCTACCTTTGGAATTTATTTAATCACTCGGGTTTACTATGTCGAAGGGTTGGGACATAATTTGTTTTCGATCAGGCGCCTACGTGATGCGATTTAGAGGTTGCTTTTAGGAAAAATGCTTGCTTCGTTAGAAACTTGGATGGCAATCGATCTCTTAACGGGAATCGTGATACAAACTTGTATGCTATCGACATTAATCAAATAGCCTCTTCATCACCAATATGTCTTATGACACGAGCATCTGGAACACAGTCCTGGTTGTGGCATAGAAGGTTATCACATCTCAATTTTGACACCATCAACAATCTTGCCAAATACAACATCTTCAACGGACTTCCAAAGTTCAAATACACCAAGGATCACTTATGTACATCATGCGAACAAGGAAAAAGCAAAAGAGCATCATATAAACCTAAAACCGTACCTAGTTCGGAAGCAAAGTTACATATGTTGCACATGCACTTATGTGGCCCAATGAGAGTTGAAAGCATTAATGGGAAAAAGTATATTCTTGTTATCGTCGATGATTATTCAAGATATACATGGGTTAAGTTTTTGAGGTCAAAAGATGAAGCACCAGGCATCATCATCACCTTTCTTAAACGAATTCAAGTACTTCTTCAAACTCCAGTAAGGGTTGTAAGAGCATGCACAACGACACGACCGAATTCACTAATCGAGTTAAGAACTTATTTTGAAGATGTTGGAATTACACATCGAACATCGCTTGTTAGAACTCCACAATGAGAATGGGGTAGTTGAAAGAAGAAATAGAACTCTTGTGGAAGCTGCTGCACAATGCTAATTTATTCTAGTGCACCGTTATTTCTATGGGTCGATGTTGTTTCCACCGCTTGTTTCACTCGTAACCCATCCCTAATCCATCCTAGATTCAATAAAACCCGTATGAGCTTGTGAACAATGAAAACCCGATATCTCTTACTTGCACGTGTTTGGCGCTTTGTGCTATCCGACGAACGACGAGAGAAGATCTAGGTAAATTAAAAGCTAAAGGTGATATTGGAATCTTCATTGGATATTCGAGATAGCTCGAGGGCATTTAGGGTGTATAATGAAGAACAAGGAGGATCATGGAGACGATGAATGTGAATTTTGATGAACTTTCACATATGGCTTCGAGAGACTCGCTCTAGAACCCGCACTAAACCAAAGCAGACTTCTAGACACATCGATTCAGACTCGTACCTCAAAGAGCTCAATCAACTTCGCTTGACAATCCTAAAGAACAAGAATGGGCGAATTTCTTCGAGTTAATGTTCGATGAATACTATGGTGGAACTTGACAAATGCATCAAACAATCATTCCACCGCACCCGCTCAAAATCATCCTCCACCACCAACAAGATGCATCTACAAAGAATCGAAACAAATGCACCAACTCCATCAACATCCTCTACATCTACTCCAATTATTGCACCCGGTGTACCGGCAGCTGATGAGCAAAACCAAAACCGAATGATGCAACGTTAGATGACGACTTATTTGAAAACCCGCTTGCTATGGAATCAGCTGAATCTTCTTCAAGCTTACGAGAACAATCTAACTCGCATACGTTTAACCAACGGTATCCTTATACTCTTAAGTGGAAAAAAGACCACCCAATTGAACAAGTTATTGGTGAACCTTCAAGGACAATTCAGACGAGACGTCAACTTGCCACCGATTGCGACTTATGCATTTACCTTTGCTCAATTAGCAATATAGAGCCAAAGAACATTCGCGAGGCAATGGCAGAACCCGCATGGATAGAAGCAATGCAGGAGGAACTTCTCCAATACCGCCTACATGAATCTTGGGAAATGGTTCCAAGACCCATTGACGTTCGCGTCATTGATCTTAAATGGTTATGGAAGAACAAACGGCATAAAGAAATGACCGTCATTCGCAACAAAGCTCGCCTTGTGGCCAAAGCATACGAGAAGAGGAAGGGATAGACTTTGAAGAGTCATTCGCGGTAGCTAGACTTGAAGCGTCAGATATTCTTAGCCTATGCCGCCACAAAACATCACGGTTTATCGATGGACATTAAGACCGCGTTCATGAATGGAACTCGAAAGAAGAAGTTTACGTGAGTCGGCCGAAGGCTTCACGACATGGAACATCCAGACTACGTCTACAAACTCAAAAAGGAAATCTATGGATTGAAACAAGCTTCGAGAGCGTGGTATGACGAACTTTCCTCTTTCCGTATCCAAAACAATTTCATCAAAGGAACAGTTGATCCTACCTTGTTTACACAAAAATGAAAAAACGACATTTTGATTGTTCAGATTTATGTAGACGACATCATCTTTGGGTCCACTAATCCGAATCTTTCAAAACATTTTGAAAATCTCATGAAAAGCAAATTTGAAATGTGCATGATGGGGAACTAAAATTCTTTCTTGGTTTACAAATACATCGGTCCCTCGTGGAATTTTTATAAATCAAACTAAATATACAACCGAGATTTTGAAAAATCATGGTATGGATAATTGTGACTCTTGGAACACCAATGGTAACTTCACCAAAACTTGGAGCCGATTTGTTTGGGAAACCTATTGATCCGAATAAATATCGGAGCATGATTGGTTCTCTCATGTACCTCAACGCTAGTCGACCGGATATTCATTTTGTTGTTTGCTTATTAGCACGGTTTCGTGCAAAGCCTACCGAATCGCACCTCAAAGAGGTTAAACGGATCTTTCGTGCACCAAGACATCCATTCACATGGGACTTTGGTATCCGAAGGAATCCGGATTTGATCTAATTGCCTTTTCGATGCGGACCACGCAGTGATAAAGTTACGACAAAAGTACATCCGAGGAGCACAATTTTTCGGTGAAAAGTTAGTAAGTCGGTCTTCAAAGAAACAAGATTGCACTACACTTTCAACCGTCAAGTCGAGTATGTGTCTCTATCTCGTGTTGTTCTCAAG
The DNA here is from genome assembly GCA_022545495.1 of Chrysanthemum lavandulifolium. NCBI lineage: Eukaryota > Viridiplantae > Streptophyta > Magnoliopsida > Asterales > Asteraceae > Chrysanthemum > Chrysanthemum lavandulifolium. The sequence continues at coordinate 142,222,681 of CM040242.1, forward strand.
TTCTATGGATGAGAACACAACTCACAGATTATGGCTTTACTTTCGATAAAATACCTATGTATTGTGACTCGAAAAGTGCCATATCCATATCATGCAATCATGTTCATCACTCAAAGACTAAGCATATCGAGTCCGCTATCACTTCATCAAAGAGTACGTCGAAAATGGTACTGTTGAATTATTTTTCGTGAAGATGATTACCAACTCGCGATATATTTACTAAAGCCCTTCCAAAAGAAAGGTTTGACGATTTAGTTCGATTTAATTGAATGCGAAGCCTAACCCCGAGGAGTTAGAACGCCTTCTCGAATCTTCTTGAAAATGATTTTCCAAAAGTCATTGTAAATATTTTTGAAAACAAAATACAAAATTTGAAAAACCAACAAAAGCAAAATATAAAAATATAAAACTTTCAAAAATACAAAACAATAGAAAATATAAAATCCTAAAATATTCTTCTCATGACATGTCTCTCAGATAATCGATATTCAGACGCTTCTAGAAATGTCATTCAACAATGATACTGGTATGTACAGATGCTTGAGCGAGAGTTCGTTAATATGTTTTCTAAAACATGTCGTTTCTCATAATTTCTTCAAAAATGGCTTTCGATACATCAATCGAAACCCGGACCAAATGATGACTTTTGATTATTTTTCAAATCAAAACTCGTGTTTTTAATGAAAATCACTAGTGTACGCTTGAAAGGCACTACATTTAAAATTGGTGAGAATCATCATCATCTTGAGCACCTTTCAAGATTGTTCAAAAGATTTTCAAAATCTTTCAAAATACTTTGTGCTCAAGATAACTCCTTCTAAAACCCTTTAATTGATTATGCTTTATTAAAGGGGGATTATACAACTAAAATGTTACAAATTCATGCTTAAATTATATCCGTTTGTCTCCCTAAAAGATTCAAAATGATTTTTAATCAGGATATCAAAATATCACGGTTATGCTATTTTGAGGGGAGTAGACGTGATTAAAATGTGATCAAAAATGTTTAATGATCGGTGTTTGAATCTCAAAATGAGCTCGACTCGCTTGAAACCAATGAATTGACGAGGAATCATGTACCATCTCGAGAAACTTTCTATGGACTTGACCGTGATGGGTAATAATTTCAACTTCAAGTTAGTTACTAGTTCTCTAGTAGTGATGTAAACGTGTCTCGAATCGCCTAGCTCATTTAAAGTCGATCAATTCAAAAGTGCGAACTCTACCTCTATGTGCGATTTCAAAACATATAAGCACATGTGAAGGGGAGTGTTTACGAAAATATAAAACTGTGGAGTGTTTCAAACATGATTTCTATCATAAACACACTATGAGATTTTCAAGAAAATGGTTTTATGGCAAAAATAGGACAATCATGGAGCTATAAGGTGACTAAGGATAGGAAATTTGTCCTATGATCCGCCAGAGTTTGAGGGATCTACCCAAGGAAATCACCAATAGTTTAGAACTAGAAGTCCTTAGGAATGATTGAAAAAGGATTAATGTGAGAAAGGAGAAAGAAGGGGTTGAAGAATTAAAAGAAAGTTAAAAGAAAGGGTGAAAAGAAATAGCCCTCCATAATCAACCTTAAGGCGTAAACCGGTTCAATTCATCTCACTCTCGGTTGTCACTAGATGACACCGGTATTGAAGACAAAGACGCTATGGACCCAAAGGACGCACCGCACTAAACCTCCTTGCCACTCAATTCCTCTTAAAAGGATTTGTTTCATTCTCACTGGAACCCTACATAATCTATCGACTTTCTCTTAGAGATCATTGATATTGAAGAAGGAGACCCTCTCCTAGTCTCCACTCGGAAAACCAAAATGCACTATTGAGTCTAGAGCCACGGATTCATCAAAGATCTCATAGGAACACTTGACGTGACATCGCTTGTTGTTCATCAATAAGGCACAAGTGATATATTCTAGAATCTCACGCAGATCTTAGAAATCGCCGTAACATTTATGAGAAGTTTCACATCCGTGATCTTCATGATTGAATGGAAACTCCCGCCGTGGTCAACATCAAGCGACCACAGCAGTCACTTGTAACTCCCATGGATTACGCTTAGTGTGTCTTAAACGGTCTACGATCGTGGGTGATGCTTGGTGTACCTCGCGACTCATCCGAATCAGATGTATTTCGGTACATCGCATTATCTCACTTGTGGGACTCCAAGTTCGAGAACGGCCTCTGTGAGAATTAGAGACGTGTTTTCACACTATGTTGTTAACACCCTCGAAATTCAAACTTGTAAGTATTGGAACCGCTTATTACTAACCTGCTTTTATGTTTTCTTCTTATGGAAGCTCCGGAGCGGATTGATCGTGCAGATTCTCCACTTGCTCATACCAAAACACATGAAAGTTCTCATCATAATCAAAGGCTACAAAAGTTAAAGATGATTCTTCGTCAATGTCAAAGAATCTACAAAGTTTAAAGACTCGAGAACTACATCATTGGTAACCAAAAGACAAATAGAAGTGTGAGCATGGTGGAGAAAGACGTGGAGACACCAAACCAACGAAGTTGACAACGCGCACAACCACATTAATAGATCACAAAGCATGAAGGAACAAAGAATCAACACTATTCTATATCTACACACAAAGTTCAAGCTCGAGAAAAGTAAAGACCTAATCAAGTGGAGCATCATTTGAATGACCACCCTTAGGGGAGATTGTTAGCCTTAATAGTTTTATTAGAAGTGATGGTCATTCACGCTAGGAACTTTGTAACGCGTGTTAGATATCGTGATAGAATAGTCAACGGCTCGTGGATTCGGCTAACCTAAATGGCTAGGCGTTATGATAAGCTTGCCTTGTATAAGTCCAAGTAACCCAATCCAATCCAAGTCCATATCCACGGCCCATAGAAAGCCTTTTAGGGCATCATGTATTCCAACTATAAATACCCCTCAAATGGTCATTTGAGGGGTGTGCTTGAAAGTGTGTGTGTGTGTTCTTTATTTGCAATAAACATCATCTTTATTGTGTTTATCTTTTCTCTCCACATACACGATTTATATATATCATTCAAGTCACCATCTTTCTCATCTTTATTTCTTTCTTCTAAGCTTTACGTTTGGGTTTGAGTTGAACGTGTTCTACGCGTAGCGTGGTTTCACGTGGTGATACTTGTGTTTGTTAAGTGGGTTTGTGATAAGGTTGATAAAAGTAAGGTCCTACAGTTATGGTTGATTGAGTGTGTTTCTTATGATAAATAAAAACGTGTTTACTTAGATTTTCATACTCCCTAGTTGTCTTTCATTGGTCGGTTGAATTGTCACATTCTCATTCTAATTGGTGCGTTGTATTGCGTGTTAGTCATAGGGGTGCCTAGTTCTATGAATCGTAACTCTCCTCTAGACTATCCGAGATCGTCAAGTACCAAAGTATCTCCCGCAAATACTCTATTATCCAAAAGCTACAATTCACGCAATAAACACAAAGATGGCCTAAGTGCATTCTCAAGTTTTTTGCTATTTAGGACGTTAAAGCTCGCAACAGTTAAAGAAGAAACCAATTTTCCTTATTCTAGCGTCTACCAATTAAAACAAGAGACAACCTAACAATAATCAACAACTAGGTTTCCTTGGATCTAAACAAATACTAGATTAATTTAGCTATGCATGATAGATAAGCAAGAACACTAGCAAACAATTGACCATAGATCAAACATGGTGATAGATTGGATAAACAAACTTATCTTTGAGTGTACAAGAGGGTTTCAAAACCCTAAAATACCGTCAAGTTAGACTCTTAACTAACTAGAGTTTGAAAATAATGCACACAAAATAAATAAGCAAGAACACAAAATAAATAATGCTTAGCTATGCATGATAGATAAGCAAGAACACTAGCAAACAATTGACCATAGATCAAACATGGTGATAGATTGGATAAACAAACTTATCTTTGAGTGTACAAGAGGGTTTCAAAACCCTAAAATACTGCCGAAGTTAGACTCTTAACGAACTAGAGTTTGAAAATAATGCACACAAAATAAAGAAAATTCAAAGTCTATATATGGATTTAAACTTGCGACGGCGTCTCCTGTTAATGGTGACGTCATCTGGTCGCCGTCATTAGGGTTTCTTTTAGGATAATTCATCGTTGAGACGGTGTCATGTGAGAAAGTATGACGTTGTCTGCCTTCATTATGGACGACGTTGCTAAGGATTTAACACGTACACTTCTAAGGGTTCATTTAAGCCCTTAATCGCCCAATTTAATATCCATTACTGCTTAATTTCGTTCCTTTTCACTTTTTAGGTCTCTTGGAAGCAAAATACCGAATGATGCTTTTTGGATGAAAAGGCGTGAATATATGAAGAAAATGGCTAAGTCAAGATCAAGACACTCAAGCTATGGAATAACACCTCACGGCGCCCCAACAGAGGCGGCGTCGTCCTTATTTTGTGACGACTCAGAACGAATTTGCTATTTTGCACATGACGGCCAGTTTTGAAGAGTAAGGGAGTCACAAGACTTTTCTTCTCGCACGGCCTAGATCCGTTCGATGACTTCACAAATGAAGACGGACGGCACACAACCACAACGTGACGCCGTCCCAGTGATGACTTGCCAAGACAAAACCATAATGGCGGCGATCCGACGGCGTCCCAACTATAAGGTGACGATCGTCGCATATGTAAAATTATATAGAAATCTAAATTTCAGACTTTTAAGAGGTAGCCCGGTGGAGTAAAACCTAAAATGATTTTGGTCCATTTTGGACAAGATTTTAGGGTTCTCATACCCTATTCTACATCAAGATAAGTTATTTAATTCATTGATTTCATTATGTCTTCAATTGTATGTATGTATGCTTGCATGTTTACCATGTCCCGCTAAATTTCTAGTGTGCTTGCTTAGATCTATGAAACCTAGTTATTATTTATTAAATGGTTGTCTCTTATCTTAATTGTAATTGGCATAGGATTTCACTAGGCCATCATTGTGTTTTTAATGCTTGAGTAATCTTTGTGATCCTTAGTTTATAACCACGTAGCGTAATTGTAGGCTAAATATCCAAAGATAACCTTAGTGTTAGTTTATAAATCCTAGAGATCTCGTAGGCAATAACCTTAAGGTATACGTAAAGAGTTAGGGATAAAAGCATACCCTACGACCTTAGAAGACACAACGCGTTAAGAATAAGGACGTGACTATTCAACCACCAATAAAAGATAACTAGGGAGTAATAGTATTTAGGTAGACACATTTTTAATCATCATATGAACATACATCAATAGACATAGACTACCCCTTAGTTTAGATAATTAGATAGGTAGAGTAATCGGTAGAAGTACCAACCCCCCAAATCCAAACCCCAATATTTTACCCTTAGCTTTCTAAAAAAATATAAAAAAGACAAAAATATAATCTTCCTCAACCTCAAACCTTAGCGTAGTAAATCTCTCACTAGCATTCCTATTCCCCTAGAGAACTATATCAATACATGAGGCTTACCTAATACTACACTACAACGATTAGGTTCACTGCCTAGGGTGTTGAAAAACTTGCTCGAAGAAAAGGAAGTTCCTTTGACCCCGAACGCGTTATACGCGCATCAAGTTTTTGGCGCCGCTGCCGGGGAATAGAATAGCTATTTTGTTTCCATATTGTTTAGGTTTCCTTGCTTAATTCCTATCAAGTAAGATTTTTTCTTATTTTTTAGCTTCCTCGTATTCTATCCCCCTTCTTCGTGAAATTGTTCGTAAACCCCACAACTCACCATGATTCGCATCTTTCGTCGTAGAAACTTTGCACTACCGCTCCCAACCCCCACCCAATCCAGAAATAGAAAATGCGATCCCACAAATCCTTTCGCCCGTTCACCACTTTGGAAATCACCTAGGGCATAATGAAATAAATTGGCAACAACATAGTCCTTTCTATGACTCAGATTCCGATGAAGAATTTGACTATGGCGAGGCACTTGTTAACGGGGAGGTCATCGATGAAGTTAATTTTGAAATTGTTAGCCTCAATAGTTTTATTAGAAGTGATGGTCATTCACGTTTAAGAACTTTGTATCGTGTGTTAGATATCGTGATAGAATAGTCAACGGGCTCGTGGATTGGACTAAGCTAAATGGCTAGGCGTTATGATTATGCTAGTCGTTTGAAGCTTAACTATCCAAAGCCCAATCCATGTCCAACCGACGGAAAGCCCAAGCAAAGCCTTTTAGGGTTTTAAGTTACTTGTACTATAAATACCCCTCAAATGGTCATTTGAGGGGTGTGCTTGAGTGTGTGTGTGTGTGTGTTTTTCCTTGAAGCAATATAACATCTTATTGTTTTCATCTTCTTTTCTCTACCTCTCTAAACATACATACGAATTCTATCATTCAAGTCACCATATTCTTTATCTTAATCTTTCTATACGCATAACAGTTGGTTTAGTTTTATACGCGTAACTTGGGTTACGTGTGTTGGGTTTGCTTGGTAAAGTGATAAGGTTGATAAAAGGGGCTTTACAATTGGTATCAATCGCCTAACAATGGTTTAGGAGTGTTTGTGTTTGTTGTGAAGGGTTACGCGTAAAGGCTCTCGTTTTACATATTTGTCACGCTTAAAGCTTTAATTTTTGCGCTTAAAAATTCAAGATTCTTGTGGTTTAAGGTTTATTTGGTGCTAAAGTTTCAGCTTTTTGCAAAAGTTCAAAGCTTTACGCTTTTGGTTAAATTTTAAACTCGTTTTTGGTTCATTGGTCATTTCTACTGTAACTTTTCTAAGTACTTTGGGTGAAAAGGTCAACATTATTGGGTTATTCGAGTGTTTTTAAGGCTATCTCAGGCAAAAGAAATCATTTGAATCGTTGGAAATTTCTTACGCCAGAAGTCAAAAAGTCAAAACCCTAGTTTTCTACTCATAACTTTTGGTGAAGAATCTTGAGCTATAATCCGTTACTCGGTGCTTCCCTCACTGGATAAGTGTGTGGAACACTTCGACTCGTGGATATCCCTTACTACCGTGACGGTGTAAAGGATTTTTGGTTCTTAACCATAGTTTACGATAAGCTAAAAGCTTACGAGTAACTCCACGATACCTTCACAATTACGCGTAAGGTTTACGAGTAACTTTTGTCTCACGATAAGCCTAAGGTTACGCCAGAAGATCTTGTTTACGATAAGAATTTCCTCGCCTAAGGAATCCTACGCCTAAGATCCCACGCCTAAGACCCTACGCTTAAGATCCCACGCCTAAGATCCCACGATAAGATCCTACGCCTAAGCCTTGTCTACTTGTAACTTCGCTTTCTACGCCTAAGCTCCTTCTACGCATAAAGGGTTTAAAAAAAAATTCGGGAAATCTTGAGTAAAATTTAAATTTTTGAGGAGACTAAACGCTCAATTTTTACGCGAGATTCAAATTTTTTGGGTCAAATTTGGCGTCAAAATTGTCATAACTCAAATTTTTCACACGACCTTAGAATTGATTTTTATAGTGAATTTCAAATTTTGGGAGAAATTTTTTTTACGACCAAGGTTACGAGTACGACTTTCAGAAACACCTCAACCGAGCTTAATCTTCTTCAAACACAACTCCTTTATCGTTGAATCGATCCTACATCAACTTTATCATATCATACCTTCATCAATGGCAACTCAACAAGACATTCATGCAGCCGGTACCGAAACCGTCCTCCTATGTTGGCAAAAGGTGGTTATCTTCAATGGACAAGTCAAATGCTCCGCCACATCAAGACCAAACCTAATGGGAAACTCATGATTAAATCCATTCAGATGGACCCTTCCACCTCGACAAGTTCATGTACCGAAATGCAGATGCAACACCTCCCATCCCACCATCCTCTCATCTTCAAACCGAATCGAATACATCAAGAGGATCGAAACAAGTCGATGCGAGATGACATGGCAATTCATATTGTCCAATGGGGTTTACCAATAGACATTTTTGTGTCAGAGACAGCCAGAAACCGCTTCGATATGTGGGAACGTGTTAGACGACTATGTTATGGAACATAAATTGGTAAACAAGACATGGAGAACAAGTCGCTAACCGAATGGGAAAAGTTTACATCTACACCAGAGAATCCATTGAATCCTACTATGGAAGGTTTTGCACTTTGATGAATGAGCTTATCGAAACAAGTTGGCACCCGTAACAATCGCTCAAAACATCAAGTTCCCGAATAATCTTCCGTAAGAATGGGGACGATATGTCACTATTGTCAACCAAACAAAAGACTTACATCGTGAACTTTGATCAACTCAACGATTTTCCAAACAAAACCAAGTCGGGTGAATGAAGTCGAAAGAAAGATTGGCAAAGAATCATGATCCATTGGCACTTATTGCTAAGACTCAAACTAAAGTGAATACACAACAACAAGCTTCATCATCTTCCAACAACAACTTGCAAAGAATACATTCAACAACCACAACAACAATTCTATCCACCGTAACAACAAGTCATTCAACAACCGTATCCACAATACCAGAACAAGGAATCACCGATCCTGAATCGAACAAGAAAATGCTTTGCTACGATATTTTCTTTATTGGATAAAGCATTTAGCAATCGCATGGGTAATCAAAGCGGTTCCGTATCGTGGTAATCACGGTCGGTCGAGATGTTGGAAATCGATGGGACGAACGTTGGGAATAGAGCGGTGGGTAATCGTAATGGCAATGTTGCGCTCCAAATGTTGGGAATTATGGAAATGTGAATCGGGGTAATCGAATAAGTGTTATAACCGTCAAGGAGTGGGTCACATGGCAAGGAATTGTCCTACTAAGCGAAAAAGAAGGATTTTATGTATCTTCGTAAAGCTATGTTGTTAGCACAAAAGGCGTAACTGGAATGCGGTTGAGTCTCGAGGAACGTGACTTTTTGCTATTATGGATGATGTGGAAGACCGAGAGGACATCAATGCAAATTGCGTCTTCATGGCAAATCTTCGGAGACTAAGTACGACATCGACTCGACGCACCTCCTGCCTATGACGCAAATGCAAGATCTAAGGTGCCAATCATTGATCCATGCTATAACAATGTCATATGTGATGTGTTTACTCATAATGAACAACATTTTGTGACATCGCACCTACTTATGATACATACATGGACAATCCAAGTTGTAGCAATACTAACTCTGAAACTCCATATGTGGATCCTAATGGAGGCTGTGTGGCACAAAATACTGAGACAGATGAGGAAACACGTGCTTATTTTGAATCATTAATCAATAATTGTGGCATTGAAATTGAAAAAGTTAGTAAGGTCAATCGCGAGGTTAAGGCCGCGAACAAAAATTGACCGGCCGAGCTTGAGAGTTACAAAGAGAACGCCGAGCTTTTGAATTTCATACAAACAAACTATCGAATTAGAAATTGATTATCGAGATTCTGCTTTTAAGAGAAAACAATTGCAACTCAAATATGACACACTTGATGTGAATTTGAACTTGAAAATAAAATCTTTAAACAAGGAAATTTCTCAACTAAATGACCAACTTTCTAAACAAAAAGCAACTTTTCGATCTTGAAAAGAGAAGAAACAGTTAATTGTCGATTTTTCAAAGCGAGAAGTTTCTCTTCTTGATGAAATTCGGATAAAAATGAAACTATCAAAAATTGGATAATTTGCTTTTACAACGGGTGATTCCGCTAAAACAAACAAGATGCTTTCTAATCAAGCAAATCCGATTTTCACACTTGCACATAAAATGGCTCTTGGTAACAACCCTTCTTCGCTCCTCAAGAAAGCTCGAAATCTCGAATGTGTTGAACAACGGAAAACCTTTGCATGAACCCATAATTGTTCGTGATTCTCTTGAAACGTTGGAACTATCTCGAGGAGAGTAGATCAAAATGAAACAAAAGAATCCGGATCTTAAACCGATTGATTATAACAAATGGAACAAAATTAATGGAATTACTTTTGTTAATCAAAAGAACAATCAACGCTTTCCACCACACCAAGTGTTTCAAACAAAGTGTCAACACCGGTTTCAAAACCGCTTTCAAAACCAGTTGCAACTCTCGTAGTTGTCTCAAAATCCTTTTCGAAAATCGAACAAATGTCTTCAAACAATCCTTTTAACATAAGTGATGCCGAAGCATTTTAGATGACGTTAAAACTAGAATTGGGTATCTTCAAGACATCACAAATCTAAAACCAATATTACTACTAACATCGGTTTACTCGTCATGATGACGAAACGAAAAAGTTTTTGAAACTCAAATTGAACCTCCGTTAACGGCATCGGCGAGGGTAATTCATTTTGAACAAGCGTTTTTGAAAGAAACAATGACTTTGTCAAGGACCATAAATCCGGTAAAGCAAGCTAATGAAAGTATTGAACACATCAAAGTTTTGGAAAATTTGAATGATTCTCTCTTGAAGATGTTATGACTACCGATATCATGTCCATTATCTTACAAACGTATTCTGTTGAAGACCATGAAAGACTCCATCCGAGACCTCCGCAATTGTTTCAAAATATGAAAAGCTCTTGAAAAACTTGAAAAGAAAACGTGACCTATTTTAAACAGTTTGATCGAAAACCGAGGAATGCAATTATGACAAACTGTCGATGAGCGTGCCTACAAGGACATGCAAGAGCAAAATGATCTTTTGAGAGTTCACCGAAAGTCTAAAAGGAAAGGTGTGGATACTAAGTTTGCAAAACCATTGACCGAGAAGAAAACAAATGTTCCCAAACCGGTTTTCAAACCAAAATGTCTATTTCTCGCTTCCTCCAAAAGTCAATGAGAAAATGATTTGTCAAAACAAATACCCACGAATTTGCCTATTAAAAGAGAATTATCAACGGTTTTGACAAAGAAAAACAGCTATTTAAACACCAAAATTTATTTCACCGGCATTTCTAGGAATAGTACACGGAATGTGACAAAAAATTCAGTTAAAGAATATGTCGGTTCTAACGACATGGTCGACAATCACTATCTAGAAGAAGCTAGGAAAAAGGCACAGACTCGAAAAGATGGAATTCTAGGTGCAACATCTAGGGTGATGAATTCTACAAGATTTCAAGGCACTGCTAGTAGTAGTAAACCATTTCCTAGGAACACTCTACAAAAGACTAGGGATTGGCTTGCATATAAGAGTAGTTGCGCAAAAGAAAATGCTATGCCCTTAGAAAACAACACTAGGAATTCTAAGTCTTTTTCGAACAAGAATCAATTTCCAAAAGACTGTAGTGACAAAGTTAAAGCTGTTGTTTTAAACAAGAATATTGAATTTGTCTCTACTACATGTAAAAATGTGTCTTTTCATTAATCATGATGCATGTGTCTCACAATATCTCAAGAAAGATAATTCTCGTGCCAAGGCACAATCCACTAAGACTCCAAATAGAAACAAGCCCGTTGATAAAAGACAAACAAACAGACACCTAATCGACGATCTCTTCAGACGTAGTTTTTCTAAAATGAGTCTTCTCAATGAATCGATAAGAAAACAACTCCTAGATCTTACCTTAGGTGGATTCCCACGGAAAATTTTTCAACACAATAGGTCTTAGATGGATTCCCACAGAAAGATTTTGATACTTGCACCAACACGTATAGTAGTGACAATCATTCGGATAAGGAAGTCGATCCACTACAACCGCTGATAGTGATCACCCTCACCGTGAGGAAACATGTACTTCTAACATCATTATTTGTGAAAATTATTCTTCCGTGGTTGCGGTACTTGTAAAAGTGTTGAAGGTTCATATACCCGTGTGGTAAAGAAGAACTTTATGCCAATTTCGCATGTGGAAATCCTTTTCTAGTTCCACTTTAACTCCACTTTTACTTGTCCCAACTCAATCTTCTTTCTTCAAATCTTCTATGTAAATATTTTGAAAACAAAATACAAATTTTGAAAACCAACAAAAGCAAAATATAAAAATATAAAACTTTCAAAAATACAAAAACAATAGAAAATCAAAAATCCAAAAATATTCTTCTACGATATGTCTCTTGTATAATCGATATTCAGACGTTTCTAGAAATGTCATTCAACAATGATACGGGCATGTACAGATGCTGAGCGAGAGTTCTTTAAATGTTTTCTAAAACATGTCGTTTCTCAAAATTTCTTCAAATAAATGGCTTTTGTATACTTCAAGACGAAACCCGAACTTCAAAATAATGGCTTATGAACACATCGCTCAGACACGCGCTTCAAAGAAAGGAAAGTGCTTATCAAAATCAAAGGTTTTAAATATTTTTCAAGCGCTATTCCTAAAACATAATGGCTTACGCTTACTTGATCAGTAACCCGATCTTTAAAGAAAGGAAAGTGCTAGGCAAAATCGATTTTCATAAATATCGAGCACTTATCCTAAAACAAATGAAGATAATTCTTCTCTAATATCTTCAAAAGATTTTCAAAATCTTCTCATCTTGCGTACCATTGATTCAAAAAATTTCAAAAAGATTTTTCAAAATCTCTCACACTTGGTACCAAGATAACTCCCTCTAAACCCTTAATTGATTCTAACTTTTCTGTATGAAAAATATGCTTTCGTTAAGGGGGAGCATTAAACCAAAATTGTTCCAAAATTCATGCTAAATCAGTTTCTCTCCAAATGTTTTTCGAAAAACATATCTTTTAATCATTTTGTGTCAAAAACATCATAGATATGCTATTTTTGAGTGGGAGAAACGTGATTAAAATGTGATCTAAAATGTCTAATGATCGGTGTTTGAATCTCAAATGAGCTCGACTCAGTTGAAACCAATGAATTGACGAGGAATAATGTACCATCTCGAGAAACTTTCTATGGACTTGACCAGGACGGGTAATAATTTCAAGCTAGTTCTCTAGTGATGTAAACGTGTCTCGAATCGGTCTAGTTCATTTAAAGTCGATCAATTCAAAAGTGCGAACTCTACCCTCTATGTGCGATTTCACAAAACTTATAAGCACATGTGAAGGGGAGTGTTTTTGAAAATATAAAACTCTGAGTGTCTCAAACATGTTTTCTATCATAAACACTCGAGAGATTTTCAAGAAAAATGGTTTTATGGCAACAATAGGTCACCATGGAGTTATAAGGTGACTAAGGATAGAAAATCCGTCCTATGATCCGCCAGAGCTGGAAGGATCTACCCAAGGACATCACAAATAGTTAGTATTAGAAGTCCTTAGGTATGAATGAAAAAAGGAGTAATGTGAGAAAGGGGAAAGAAGGGGTTGAAGAATTAAAAGAAATGAAATGAAAAAGGGTGAAAAGAAATAGCCTCCATATTCAACCTTAGGCGTAAACCGGTTCAACTCATCTCACATCGGTTGTCACTAAGTTGACACCGGTATTGAAGACAAAGACATCATGGACCCAGGACGCCTTTGCACTAAACCTTCTAGCCACTCAATTCCTCTCAAAAGGATTTGTTTCATTCTCACTGGGAACCCTGCATAATCTATCGACTTTCTCTTAGAGGTTGTTGATATTGAAGAAGGAGACCTCTCCCTAGTCTCCGCTCGGAAAACCAAAATGCACTATTGAGTCTAGAGCCACGAGATTCATCAAAAGATCTCATAGGAACACTTGACATGACATCGCTTGTCGCTCATCAATAAGGACACAAGTGATATATTCTAGAGTCCCACGCAGATCTTAGCAATCCGCGAAACATTTATGAGAAGTTTCACATCCGTGATCTTCAGTGATTGAATGGAAACTCCGCCACGGTCAACATCAAGCACCCTTGACAGCAGTCACTTGGTAACTCCCGTGGATTACACTTAGTGTATCTCAAACGGTCTACACTGTGGGTGATGCTTCGTGTACCTCAAGAACTCATCCGAATCAGTAGGTGTATTTCGCACATCGCGTTATCTCACTTGTGGGACTCAGGTCAGAACGGCCCTTGTGAGAATTAGAGACGTGTTTTCACACTATGTTGTTAACACCCTCGAAATTCAAACTTGTAAGTGCGTAATCCGCTTATTACTAACCTGCTTTTATGTTTTCTTCTTATGGAAGCTCTGGAGTGGATGGATCGTGCAGACTCGCCACATGCTCATACCAACAACACATGAAAGTTCTCATCAAATTCAAAGGCAACTCAAAGTTAAAGATGATTCTTCGTCAATGTCAAAGAATCTACAAAGTTTAAAGACTCGAGAACTACATCGTTGGTAACCAAAAGACAAATAGAAGTGTGAGCATGGTGGAGAAAGACGTGGAGACACCTAACCAACGAAGTTGACATCGGCAGACCAACCACATTATCTGATCATAAAGCATGAAGGAACTAAGAATCAAGACTATTCTATATCTACACGCAAAGTTCAAGCTCGAGAAAAGTAAAGACCAAATCAAGTGGAGCATCATTTGAATGACCACCCCTTAGGGGGAGATTGTTAGCCTCAATATTTTTATTAGAAGTGATGGTCATTCACGTTTAGGAACTTTGTATCGTGTGTTAGATATCGTGATAGAATAGTCAACAGGCTCGTGGATTAGACTAAGCTAAATGGCTAGGCGTTATGATTATGCTAGCCGTTTGAAGCTTAAGTATCCAAAGCCCAATCCATGTCCAACCCACGAAAAGCCCAAGCAAAGCCTTTTAGGGTTTTAAGTTACTTGTATTATAAATACCCTCAAATGGTCATTTGAGGGTGTGTCATAATGTGTGTGTGTGTTTTTCCTTGAAGCAATATAACATCTTATTGTTTTAATCTTCTTTTCTACCTCTCTAAACATACATACTAATTCTATCAT
>CM040242.1:142237501-142290933 GCA_022545495.1 Chrysanthemum lavandulifolium
CTATAATCTTTTCTTGCTCCTTTGCCTTCCCGAGATCCGCCATTTCATCCTTTGCACTATCTAGAACATAATTAAGGTTCATCTTTAGTAGAAAGGTCTTCAATACTTTTATGAATCTAGTGACGTCAAAACATAAAATAAAAAAACATTATGAACCTGAAATACATAAACTTTGTGAAACATGAACATTATCGAGACACTTGTAATATGCAATGAAAATTATTTAAATAGTAGACATACCATAGATAGTTGCACGACCTTCTTGGCCAGCCCAACGTGTGTCATTTATAGGTTCCTTGCATTAATATGCAATGAAAATTACCAAGAATTCAAGTTATAATTGACTGCCTCCCTTTTTCAAAAGTCATCTCTAGAAATGTTAAAAATAACTATCATGTTGATCGAAATTTTTTAAATAATGTAATCCACTAACCCTGTGCAGTAACGTACATTTATTATATGAAATTAAAACTTAAAATGATACATCATCTTGAGCCACAATGCCTTACTATTAGGACCACCTCAAACACCCACAACTGACAAAATATAAAAGCTATAAGCAATACTATATATTAGATCGAATCTTAAGTTACAAATATCAGCTCTTTCTTCACAATGATGATATCTTTATGGTATCATTATGCCGCCGAGTTATCAAAGGCATAGGAACAACATATTTTTTTGCTAAAATACCAAACAATATCACATATGAGAGTATATACAATTATACATAGTCCAACTTTTTATGCACAATAATCTAATCTTTCGAGACAAAGATCTTATCTAATCTTTCTAATGTCATTTTTCTGCTGATATAAATTCAACTTCTTTTATGTTGCACACCCACCAGGATCAAAGAGTATAGCACACACAAATATGGATTTTTTTATGCATAAAGCTAGACTTCAACACAGAGATCGGATCTTTAAGCACTAATATGTCATTTTTTGTTCAAAATTGTCGAATATATCTAAACTTTCTGCTCAAATACCATTGTCTTTCTTCGCAAATATCTTTCTACACAAAGATTAAATCTTTCTAATACCATATTGTTGCCCATATAACCAAGGTAGAAGTATTAGTCCTAAACTTATAAAGCTACATGCCTACAAGGCTACACCTACTCACTACAAACTCAATATAAGCGAAAATGTGATCTTAACATTGTTAGCTTGTTATTGCTTATTAAAGCTGATTATAAGCTTATTGCATTTTGAAAAAAGAACCTCATAATACACTACTCTAAACTGTCAATGCAGAACAAACATAAGCATCTTATTGCTAAATAATCCCAAACACCCTTAAACTCCAAACTAACTATTCTTGCTACTTTTAATGGAGCTTTAAAGAAACATTATAAGAACCATCAAACCATCAATTAAGTAAACACTTGATTACACTAAACATTAAGACGAAAAAGATAGTTTCCTCAATTCAAAAACTATTTTTTAATTGTAAGTAACCTATGTGCATGCGGAGGAAGATCCTCTCAAGTTGTAAACACAACTTGACTCAAGTTAGGGAATTAGGAGTCATTAGATTTGATCTAATGGCTTAAATTAAAAGAAGTTCTTTTGATTTGAACCATTAGATCAAATCCAATGGCTCACAATTGTCTTACTTGAGTCAAGTTGTATTATACAACTTGAGAGGATCTCTCTCCTGTGCATTATGATAAATTAACACATTCTTACCCAGATAAGCGAACAATGAATATACTGCCTTTTTCAAAAACAGGATTTTAGCTTTGAACAATGGTCAAATATTTATATAAAAAAATTATCAAGTGTCGGTTTAACAATGGTTAAGTTGTTTATGACTTAATGCTACTAAACTATTAACTTACCCAAACACTCCTAGACCCCATATATCGATATTTTGTGCTCTATAATCTTAGTGTTAGCACTTAATAGATTTAGAATCTATAAGTGCTAAAAGAAAATTTATAGTGAAACATACCACATGTCTGATAAAATAGACACACAACCCTTTTCCTGTCCAATCCCAATGCAAGTTGGTTAAGTTATTTGGTTTGAGCAGATCCCGGTGTATCAAAATACGACTTCAATTACATGTAAGTTCGAAGTCCAAAGATTTGATATTAAGTACCGCATAAAAACTACTGATTGATTACAGAAATTAAAACACAACATATCATAGTATTACATGCAGATGGAATCAGTTAAGTGCTCCAATAGCTTATAAGATGTTGGGAATTTTGGGGAATGTGTAGGTCTAGTTTCTACCATCCATTTGACCCATTTAAGATTAAAACACAACCCAAGCCAACCCATTTATAAGTGGTAGGGACAACATCCTCAAATATTGGAGTTCTGTTGATTGAGAGCGTGGCCAATATTCTTTTACAAGCGGTCCAATTAAAAGTTGAATTATTTGAGTTACAGATTGGAAAAAATGAAACTTATAGTCAATCATGCTTAGAGCCATGGTGTAATCCATCACAGTGGGTTGCGGTGAACCACTGTGACGACAATGAAATCATCAAACTCTTATATAATGGTTTCTTGTAACATTGGTGCAAACCATGGAATGAATATTAACCTCAAATGTCATTGAAAAATTATTTACAACTATACATGAAGTCATTGAAAATCTATATAGCATGAGACCTACTGAATGTACTTACTTTGGGGAGGAAGAAATAGAGTAGTATGTGGGATGCAAGTGTGGGGCGGCAGATCCAATGGAAACACCTTTGTTTCATTTTGAGTTTTTTTGAACACTACATGATAAACATATAGTTCTAACCATTCCAACGGCTGCGTATGGCCTTATAAACCTATACAGAACATCCAAGAAACTGATAACAGGCTTTTTGGGATTAATCAAATCATAAGTTGCATCAGACTGAGGATTGTCAGAGGATGTTGCATTCAGCTTAAACTTCTTGTTGTTTATTCCGTGTTCGTGTGTTAATGGTTCATGGAAGTTCTGATTGATGTCAGTATTACAACGCCGTTGTTGAAATGTCATGGAGCAATTCTTATCAAATCTACATAGTCAAGGAACTTTGCGACTTGTGCTCCTACAAAACATAACCTCTTGATGTGAGATAATTTAATTAGATTTTTGAAGCAATTACTAAATTATTACCAAGTTCTTAAATTTGGACTAATATCACATTTTATCAATTCCTATTTGGACCACACTACTAAAATTAGTATATATCATTTTTTTTCTTAAGTTCAGATTCAGCTTTGAAGGATTAAAAATACCTTTGGCAGTTGAAGAAAATAATGCAAGTACCCCTGAATATCGATTGGATTAGCTTGCAAAGTAACCCCATAGCTAAAAACGTTACCAACATCTTTGAAGAAAGTCTTCCTATTGGATCAATAAGTATGTGTCAGAAATGATACAGATTAAATAAAGTTTGCAAAATACAAATGCAAAAAAGCGCATACAAGTCTTCTTCTTTATTTGAGAACTTTAAATTGGCCATAAACGTCGCCTTGGATCATGTGGCTTGGGGAGTGACCTAGGTTTGAGGCTGTAAATTTTAACATGTATTTAGGCAATCAAAATTCCGTACAACAATAGCATCATAGCATTTAGAAAATAATTTAACGATAGAACTACCGTTTTCGTGGCGATGGAATATCAACCATTTCCAAGTAAGTTTCAAAAAAATTAGTAATGTAAATATTAAGGATACACCGATAAAGAATTGGATGTATATTATTGTATACATGCATATGTGTTTGACATATCCATCACATTTATACACATATAGGTGCACATCAGAACTCTCATTAGTATATCCTCAGACTCGCCACTCTCCTCTTTTAGAAGGTTTATTTAATGACTTGAGGTGTATCATTAGTTGGTTTTAATATATTATAGGCAATTTCAATAAGAAACACCAAACAACCCCTTTATAATATACCATTGGCGGTTTAAATGAACGAATTAAACTGATGCAGAAATCTTGCAAAACCGAAGACAACCCATAAGGTTTCATCAATTCACCTAATATGGATCACATTATGGATTAAAAGCACATGCCTGCAATGATTAACATAACATTCATCATCACAAAAAAAACACAAAAAAACTCATAACCTGAATGAGAAGTAGCATGCATAATAGTCCCATTTAACTGAAGCTGCTCCTTAGTTTTTTCATCAGAGGTGCGAATCTTTCAACCAAAATGTTGCAATAAATCTAATCTCTTCAGCTTAGCGCCGCACGAAGAGCATGCAATATGGCTTTTCTCAAACTGAAAATGCAACAAACCGAAAACGTCATTGTTAAATCTTTGTTGCTTATTGCACACAGGCTGCAAGTCGAGCATCTCTTATAGTGCCACAGCTTCATTGTGTTAATTTTACAGATAACGGCTTCAGTTGTAAATCTGACACACTATATGGAATAGTTTACGGTCAGTGACATAGGTTTCTCTAAATGTATAACATAAGAACAGAGGTTCTTACCAAGCAATTTTGTTTTCGGTGACATAGGTTTCTCTAAGTGTAGCGAGTGAGAACCGGTTTTTTGTTTTCGGTTGTTCTTCATCTTCATATTTTTGCCTTCGGATAAGGACTCAGTGCGGGATCAAGAATATCTTTGAACACATGCCATAGTGTATTGCTAGTAAATTTATATACTTTCTTATATCTAATATGTTAGATATTACTTTTAAGCTTACATGGCAAGTATTTGATTAACTTCGTATCGGAATATTTGTTTAGGAGAAAAATTTAACACCTATGTTTATAGTATAAATGTTGTGTACCGGAATTACCTACGCGACATGATTGTCAGCACCAACTGAACCAACCCACTGAATCCACCCCCTGAACCCACCCCCTGAACCCACCCCGTGAACATACCTCCCGGGCATATGCACCCATGTCTCAAAGTAGTGGGTGCAAAAGAAGCTGAAAAATGTGTTGAAGGCATCATCTCCTCCTCCAACAGTTTTGTCACTCGGCTTCAATCAAGTGTTTAGGTAAGCTAATCTGGTTAGTTTGATAAGCTTGATAAGCTCAAGTTTTGTGGCTTATTTGAGGGAGGCGACTTTATGTAAGGGTGCTTATAGCAAAGATCTTTATACCCTTTAATAAAATTAGTACAATTTTATATGTTCAAGTACTTTTGAGTGATTTACTATAATAAGCTAACCTAAAACGAGCATGACATAAGCCATAAGGTGCAAACATAAGCTAAGACAAACACCCTCAAGAACCACAAAGAAAATTAAATATCTACCTTTCTATTTTAGTTTGTTCAATGTAAGACAAAGAAAATATATGACTTTTAGTTGAGCGATTTTATACATATGGTTAGAGTTGACTTTTGGATAAGCTATAGTCGATTCTTTGGTTGTTTCTCCGAGAAGCTTTGACTTCAATAATCAATTTCAACTGTACGTCCAAACACCCTTAGTCACATTTATAGATTTAAATAAGGGTACTTACTAATCAAGGATTATCGATCTTGAACGCATTCATGTTGGTAGTACCATATCAACTTATCCGACTGGGGCATACGATGCGACTTCTATTTCAGTATGAACCTGGATTCATAGCGAGTATAAGATTAGCATCCTTGAAGGACTAACAATGACATCTGCCACAGAGGATTGTCAATTTCATCCAATGTACCATACAAATCATAAACATCATCCAGTGTGGTAAGCATGCAATTGATCCTTGTTAGTGTTCTTCTTCCTTGACTAAACTGAGGTAGGTACTCAAAACCAAGCGCCGACAAAAAATGCTCCACGAAGGTCTCTACATTTGTAACTTGTTTTGAGATCCTCTACAACTGCTAAAAAGTATATTAGAATCAACGATGTGCAAAAACACAAAACGCATGTTCTTTTTTATGTCACATGGCATCTTTAAAACCATTTCGGATAAGCAAGGATCAAGCATTGTATTTTGTCAAAATTAGTTTTACACAGGCGAAATTGATGTTCAAAAAATTTATATCGAGATTCAATAACATACACACGGAATTTTCAACAACAAACTTCTATTCAATTTAAGTGTACCTAAATTCTTTGAACTTAAGAAATAGCAGGTTTGACCTACGGTACAGGAGTTTTCCTTTCTTAAAACATTGAACTAACCTGTGTCTTGCTAATCTTAAAAACGGGAAAAGAAGCATCAATATTAGCAAAGTGTCTCACATTACCTAATTTGCTTCATGCAACTACCCTTATATCACTGGTTGTACAAATTTTGCAGTCATTAATAGTTGATACTTTAATACAAAGAACTTTATACCATGAAACCAGAATTTCAGGGGTTTTTAAATCGTAATATATTAAGCATTCGCAAGAGTACTAAAAAAATCATTTTGACTCGTTATCCTATATATCCATTATACAATAATGATAAAGTCAGAAGTTCATTACCGGAATTTTTAATGACAAAATTCAGAACCTGGTGCACTAAGCTATTTTCTCACCAATTTCAGTTGGCTCTCCGGGTAACAACCTGCAAAGAAGAATTTTCGAATTACGTTAATTTGAGATGGTAAAATGAGTGGGGCGGCGTGTTTGGTAACAGTCTAAAAGTACTCGACCGAATGCAAAGATGAATTCTAATAACGATGAGTTTTTATTAGAGCTTGGAGAAAAGTTAACACCTTGACCGTTACGGATATAGAAAGAAAAGCAACTCCATTATGATGTGAGCGTATCATTGCCTCACATTTAACTTTAATGGAACTTTCAATGAATCACTTGCAAAACTAATAGGGTGTTTGGGATTTCATTTTAGGGAAGATTAAATGATTATTGCCTTTGCAAAACGAATTTCCTCACAAAATTTTTTTTAGCATGGTATTTGGAAAAAATTGAGAAATCAAGTTAGTTCCTGCATTTTGAATACGCTGCATGGCAATCACAGAATCTGCTTTGGTTGCATAGAGTAGCCGTGATCTTTTTGCTTTATATTTTATATTAGTAATGCAATAATATAATTTCCATAATCATATTCGAGACAACCAAGTTTATACGAAAATCAAAACATCGGAGAAAATGTGTTTACCCGTACTCCAACAAAAAAATGTAGTGTATAAAATGATGATAATAACCTTATCGCGAATTTAACATAAGCGTATTCCTAATCATGACATGGCATATAAGAACTCCAAACTCCATCTTGAAGAGTCGCCAATAATCCTTTTCTCATTAGCATAATCCTATCCAAAATTCTTGCAATAACCAACGTTAGAGACACATATCCTACACGTGCATATAGAAAATAAGAAAATCCAAGCACATGTTACCTGTGAAAGCGAACTTGAATCTTGTGGCGCTACTTCTTCGTTAGACAGAAGGAACAACAGTGACATTATACACATTTGCATAATACTGAAGGTTCAATCGAGATACGTCGAATACAAAACACGCACACATAATTGATATATGATATCTGATAAAAAAATATGTTAAACTCAAACTCGACAAAAAAAAAAGGATTCTTCACCTGTAAAACAAAAAAGTCGATATTCTTCACCTATTAAACTCAAAAGTTATTATAGTTTTAGGGATAATTATGTTTAGGAATAATATATTAGGGTGTATTTATACACAAAAAAAATAGGTTAAAAATATATATGGTATATTTATCTTTTAAGTAATATATATCATAATTTATTTTAATTGTTATCTTCAAAAATACATACCTAAAATAAAATTTTGAATTTTTTATAATCTCCTTATTTATATTGATTTGAAAGATATAAATCAAAAAACAATCTACTCTAGTGGTAAGTTGTTTACAAAACACATGAATGACCCAAGTTCAACTCCAACAAATGTCTTCTTTTTAATAAAAAAAATTTTAAATTAAAAAATAACCAAAAACAAACGAAATTTACAATTTATTTAAAAAACAATTGTACATATATTAATTAAAATGCCACATGTCATTTAAAAAAATAAAAAAAATGCCACATAAATATAATGATGACTTGGAAATATGACTTGGCGTTATGGGATCTTAAGTGGCATTTATGTGGCATAAAAATTATACATATATTAATTAAAATGCCACATGTCATTTAAAAAATAAAAAAAATGCCACATAAATATAATGATGACATGGAAATATGACTTGGCGTTATGGGATCTTAGTGGCGTTTTATGTATGTATATATATATATATATATATATATATATATATATATATATATATATATATATATATATATATATATATATATATATATATATATATATATATATATATATATATATATATATATATATATATAGAGAGAGAGAGAGAGAGGATCGAATTAATCGAAGATTCTTAAAATAAGAAGGAATAAGAAGAAGTATAAGCGTAAATCCGAGATGCACCGACCTAAATTAAATGCATCCCTATAACCTTAGAAGCGTTATAACGCACCATAATGTGTTTTCTAAACTTTAATCGGATATATATCATTATATTAGATGTCTTTCATGATTTCTCTTTTTTTTGTTACTTCTGCGCGTGTCGAAATCATGAAAATCAATTTTGTGAATCTATCATCAAATTAACTTTGAAACTCAAGATGTTGCAGATCTATATGAATAAAATCGTCTAATGCAGTCGTTGCGTCTCAAATCGTGGTTTGATCGTTTCTCACCACTTTATTTTAATTCTTACCATGGATCCTCTATATATATATATATATATGAAAACCGATTTTTATTTTTTATTTATTTTTATTTTTATTTTTTTATTTTATATATACAAACATAAGTATAAAAACATAAGGTGGATAGTTTTTTTTAGACGGATGAAGTATAAAAACATTGCTCAAATTGTGAAGTGTATCAAAGAGACGTTGACACATAAATTTAGACGTGCTTTTAGGTTTCTTTGTCTATCGAATGCATATAAATTTGAACAACTATTGTCATGTATACATCTCAGTATGATCATGTCTTGCATATAAGCCGATTAAAAGTTTTTTATGGATTTCTACATAAAAGAATATATAGCTATTACTCGAGTTATAGTGAGTGAAACTTGTACGCAATAAAACGTAAGTAAATCACATACGCATCATCATATAGTTATTTGGCCCCATTAACAGTATCTCGTATTATGATCCTGCATCTTTCGCAATATAACATGGTGATTATGTCTGCAGCTTATTATTTGGCAATAAATGTCCTATCACGTTTTATTTATTGATAAGTAAAATACGATGACGAAAAGAAACACTTATTATATAGAATTTGATTTAGCAATGATATTTAACTTTCTTAAAGAATAGTTATATTACAAAAAACGAAAAAAGTTATTCTGTGGAAATAACACTTCATATTTTGTTTTGAATAAAGGATACAAAAACATATATATGTATAGGCTTTAAAAGATTGAAATGTTTTAATCATTGTTGGTATGATTATTGTTGTAATTTGTAAGTAATAAAAAACATTAGATTGAATTTATCTATTAGAGGAATAGAAATTAATTTTATTTTATGTCCAATATGCGGTGTGCAAGTCGAATCAACGGATCATCTCATGTTTTTTTGTTTTATGGCATCTGATTTGGTTCGAAAGGTGATGAATTGATGGGTTTTCGCAATGTCGAGTCAGAAACCCAAGTAATCAAGAAAATTTTGGAAAAAATATTTTATATTATGTGGTGGTAAATCTGGAGATTCTGAACTCTTTTCAGAAAGAATTTTCCTAAGAAGGCGATTTTGTTTGATGACTTAGTTACTTTAACTTTTCAATAGTGTAATGCTAGATGTAAAACAAATATGAGTTGGGTAGGATGGTTTAAAAAAAAAAAAAAAAAAAAAAAGGTAAAGTGAAAACTCACTTATCGAATGGTAGCTTGAACTTACAATTATTAGTTGGGTTACCTAAATACCGTTGTCTGGTAAACTACAATCATGTTAGTCTTACGAATATGGGAACAATTCATAGTAAGAACTTCATCTAGTGATGAAATGAATGAAAAAAAAAAAAAATCACTTAATTGTTTCTAGATTTTCCATTTATATTCATGCAATAATATATCTTGAAATATCTGATTCGGTTAAAACTTAAAAGTTAACTCCCCAAAAATTCTTGCATTAGCTTGCAAGCTACGGCCCCTCGCCACTATCCCTTTTCACATCTTCAACGTCTTTTCTTTAGTCTTTGACTTATATGTCTCCTAAAATCCATAACTTCGTCATATTTTAATCTCAAAATGATTTTGATGCTTTTCTACCACGTAATCTGTAAGTAAAGAATCACAAATATTACAGTTAGAAGATGGATTTTCTTGACTTTAAGTCACTCGAATAAGATAAGCGCTTGCATTTTTCTAGTAAGTACGTATTTGAAATGATTGACTTAACTATTATATGCGTTCATACAAAGCATACATTTTCTTAAAATGGGTTTGGATAAAAATTTAGCTGTTTCTCAATACGTGGGTACAATGTTAACACGGGTGCTTTATTATCTTGAAAGAAAAAATAATAATAATAAAATAATAATAAAAAATAAATAAAATTGAGCGACAAATTGTATTATAAGCAACCTATCCATCGATGAGTTGAGATCGATATAAAGCTACATATTTGTCGTAGAACAAATGAGCCGTCATGTATCCAGTTTTTATCTAAATGTCTAATCGTTTCACCTTTTTTTAAAAGCATCATATCTTCTGAACGGTAAATCTTGAAATATAAAAATACTGCATCGTGGCGAGAATTAAATTATCTTTCATAGATATGCTTTTTCGTATTTTAAATGAACGTTTTTTTCGAAAATTCGTCAGAAAAATCGTATATGATTTTACGAATCATATATGATTTTAAAAATCATGTATGATTCGATTTTCTGAATCGTATATGATTTTACAATCATATATGATTCTCAAAAATCATATGTGATTCGTAAAAATCGAATCATATATGATTTTCATGAATCGTATATGATTTTTGTTGACAAAATTTTGAAAAAAAAGTTGTTAAAATATATAGTAGTGCGTATCATAGAAAGATAATTTAATTCTCGCCATGATAGATAATTTTTATCGCGTAACGATTAACGGTTTGCAAGATATTTAATTTTTTAAAAAATGGTGAAAGTTTATAATAATAGAAAAATGAATGGCTATTATTGGTTGATTGGATCTATGGTAAATTTTGGTTCTATATTGAACTTTTGCCATCCATCGATAGGTGACATGAATTACATGAGTTACACAATGGATGCCAAAGCGTTAAAAAAACCAATCAATCCAACATAAAGAACGAATCCTTGGTGTTAAATGAAAATCAAGTAAAAGAAACTAGTTTAATATCGTTGTAATTGTAATACTAGCAATGTTAAAAAAAAAATAATAAAAAATAAAAATAATAATAAATAAATTTGTAAAACATGCATCACAATAACATGTAGAATGTACGAACATATAGTAACACACTAACAGCGTCACGAGAGTTAAACTTTAACTTAGTGATCAACTTTAACCTTTTAATTTTAATTCACAAAAAAACACCTCTTATCATAACTCAACAACAATTTATAAAAACACCCCTTCATTTGGGGGGCAGATTTTTTTTTTTTTTTTTAATTCAATGTTGCCTTTAACGCACGTTAACGCCTTAACTCAAAGGTTAAAGCTTGACCTTAACTCACTATGGCGGTACAATAACTTCCCTTTCAACTCAAAAATGTTAAGCTTTGACTCACTTCAAATATCATGATACCACATCCTCTAATAGTATGAAGTGTAACTTATTAATTTATAGAACATTTATAATTTATACAAATTTATGGATACAAGTATTTTGTGTACTTTGTGGAATGCAATTGTAGGCTTGTAGACTGCCTTGCTCTCAAGTAAAGCATAAAATAACTCGACATCCTTTATTCTTTCATCTTTCTTTTCTTTATTGGTAATAGTTGTTCTTGTGACATTTTCATACGGTTTCTAATAATATTATTGGAAGGAAAAAAGTATTCACAAAGAGAAGGACACATATTTATTATATTGCTTTTATTTCATTGAAGTATACCTTCTAATTATACTATATATCAATAGCCGGTCGAAACGACGTCGTTTAGTCACGGTTCAAAAGCGGAGGTTTTTCATCATTTACTTTTTGTAAAAGCCATAAAATGTCGTTTCAACTTTTTGTGTAGTTTGCAAAGGTGGTGTGGAGTCTACAAGTCATTTGTTCTTTCAATGCATTATGTCTAAAAATTATCCGAAAAGTCTCTTCTTGGTGGAGCGTTGATTATGCGGACGTGCGTTCTTATGAGGAATGGCGAGTGGTGGTATCTATTCGGCTCCCAATAAGTGAAAAGTATGATGGAAGGAGTCTTCATGGCTTATGGTGGTCTATTTGGAATTTCGAAATAAACTCCTGTTAGACAACAAGATTCCCAACAAGGCGTTAATTTTGATAATCTAGTTTCTTTGTCGTTTAATTGGTGTAAGTATGGATGTAAGCGTCGTTCAAATGGGACGATTGGGCAGAACCCTTATCTCATTTCTGTCTGATCTAGCTCCATGCTAGTTTAATAAATTGCCTTTCAAAAAAAAAAAACTTTTTGTGTAGTTTTGCTAGTATATGGCATCGTTTAATCCCTTCTCCCACTAAAAAAAGAAAATGTTACAAAACTCACCCTCAAAATATGAAAGGACTTACAAAAAGTTTTGTACTTCTTGCTATTTACGAACTTTTTATTTATCAAACTTTATTCATCAAATATCTAACGAATTATTTAATAAAAAATATACCGATGTGAATGCTCTGGATTACGAACAAAACGAGCTTAATATTAATATGCTTTTGATGTACTTACGATTTTATAAAAAAAATGTTGAAGTCTAACATAAATTTATTAAAATAAATAAATAAATAAATAAATAAAAAATCAAAATACACCCTCAAACTACCCAATTACTTTTAAAAATACCATGGAATTTAATCAAAGTTGAACAAGTACAAGTGTAGGTAGTCTATGAGCTATTTATGAACAAATCTATAATACTTTAGTTCTCATATGATATTTGAATAATTCACATATCTTATTTTTTATTATTTTTTTATTTGTCTTTTATTTCACTAATTCATAAAACCTCTTCTCTTCTTTGAGTTTCACCTTGAACCTTCTTCCAAAATAAAAATACACTCTCTATGAAAAAGATCAAACCATTCACATCAAAATTAACAAATACGGTTATTCAATTTCATTTTTCACAAGATTACAAGCAATTTGAGATTATAACTAGATCTCCAAATTAGTTTACCTAAATCAAAGGTACGGTTATAGATTTTGATTTTAATTATCAAATCATAATTATGATGTCTGTTAGGAATTAGAAAATTGAGTCATTAAAGTATCGGTCACCTCAAGTATATGTATTCGTTAGAAAGCTCGTAGTCGTAGTCAAGTTATGTTTTTAAGTTGTTAGTTAAGTAAAAGCATGGAGGACGGACGGTCTTTACCCACCGTATGCACGATCCATAGCCGTAGGTGGCGTTTATTGTAAGACACTATAAATACCCTCTACCTCCCAAGGTAGAGGGTTGGAGCTTCAATACCATTTTTCTTTGTTTCACATAGTTCTCTACTCTCTTCCCTTTCTCTCTCTAAACATATTATACGCCTCATATGGTTATGGTTTAATGTGTTTGTGAAATCCTATATCTTACAATTGGTATCAAGAGCCATGGTTTGATCACTCATCTTTCATGCTCTTTGTTTTGGTGGATTTCATAAGGTTTTGGGGTTATAAGTGTTTAGGAGAGTTTGAATCATTTAAGCGATTTCTAGTGTTAAAGTTTGAATTTTGATTGTACTTTTGTGTTTAGGATCATCATATGTGTTTAGGTTTTGAATTGGAAGGCTTAAATCATTGTGGTTTGGTTGTTTTTATTGATAAAGTGGTTGTTTTGAAAAGTGTCTGAGCGAGTTGCGCTTGGTGTTGCATTTCTTGGGCGAGTTGCTTTGTTATTCAAAGCGAGTTGGTTTAAGCGTGTTAGCCTTAATAGTTTTTATTAGAAGTGATGGTCATTCACATTTAGGAACTTTATATCGTGTGTTAGATATCGTGATAGAATAGTCAACGGGCTCGTGGATTGGGCTAAGCTAAATGGCTAATAGTTAAGATAAGCTAGCCTTTTATTATGTGTAATCCAATCCAGTCCACGAGGCCCAAGGAAAGCCTTTTAGGGCAACAAGCCTCTTGTACTATAAATACCCTCAAATGGTCATTTGAGGGTGTGCTGAAAGTGTGTGTGTGTGTTTTCCTTTGGAATATTCAACTTATTGTTTTTCATCTCTCTACACATACATACGCATAACATATCTTATATCAAGTCACCATCTTTCTCATCTTTATTTCTACGCTTTGTTTGTGTTTGTGGTTAACGTGTTATATGCTTAACGTGATATACGTGTTGGGTTTGTGATAAGGTTGATAAAAGTAAGGTCCTACAATTGGTATCAATCGCCTAACAATGGTTTAGGAGTGTTTGTGTTTGTTTTGAAGGGTTACGCGTAAAGGCTCTCGTTTTACATATTTGTCACGCTTAAAGCTTTAATTTTTGCACTTAAAAATTCAAGATTCTTGTGGTTTAAGGTTTATTTGGTGCTAAAGTTTGAGTTTTTGCAAAAGTTCAAAGCTTTACGTGTTTTTTTCATTTTAAGCTCGTATTTGGTTCATTGGTCATTTCTACTCGTAAGCTTTCTAAGCACTTTGGGTGAAAAAGGTCAACATTTTTGTGTTATTCGAGTGTTTTTAAGGATATCTGTGCAAGAGAAATTGTTTGAATCATTGGAAATTTTTTACGCGTAGGTCAAAACCCTAGTTCTACGCGTAAGAAAAGTCAACGCCCTTTGTCTACGCATAACTTTTTGGCTAAGAATCTTCGAGCATCAAAGGTTACTCAGTGCTTCCCTCATTTGGATAAGTGTGTGGAACACTTGACTTGTGGATATCTTTTACTGTTTGTGGCGGTGTAAAGTTTTGGTTCTAAACCTAAGTTTACGCATAAGCATAAGCGCCTACGGCGTAACAATCTCACATAAGTTCCACTTACGCATAAGATTTCTACGCCTAAGCATTTTGTTTACGCCTAAGCCTTAAGTTTCTGCGTGAATCTTGGTCTCGCATAAGGAATCCTCGCCTAAGCACAATCTCTCGCCTAAGCATCGTCTCACTCGTAACCCATTGTCTACGCCTAAGCTCTTTCTACGCATAAAGTTTAAAAAAAAAAAAAAAAAAAAAAAAATCGGGAAAACTTGAGTAAAATTTAAATTTTAAGGAGACTAAGCGTTCAATTTTACTGAAATTCAAATTTTGGTTTAATCATGAAAATTTTGGTCAAAATTCAAATTTTGGACCTAAATTCAAATATTTTCGGTCAAAATTGTCATAACTCAAATTTTTCATACGACCTTAGAATTGATTTTTATAGTGAATTTCAATTTTGGGCGAAATTTTTTAAGAACCAAGGTTCTGATACGACTTTCGAATCACCTCAACCGAGCTTAATCTTCATCAACCACACTCCTTTATCGTTGAATCGATCCTACATCAACTTTATCATATCATACCTTCATCAATGGCAACTCAACAAGACATTCATGCGGTAGGTGCGAAAACCGTCCTCCTATGTTGGAAAAAGGTGGTTATCTTCAATGGACAAGTCGAATGCTCCGTTACATCAAGACAAAACCTAATGGAAAATTGATGATTCAATCCATTCAGAATGGACCCTTCATACCTCGACAAGTCCAAGTACCTGGAGATCCTGATGCAACACCTCCCGTCCCACCATCTGTTCGTACTCAAGAAGAATTAGACTACACTGCAGAGGATCAGAAACAAGTCGAAGCAGATGACATGACAATTCATATTGTACAACTGGGTTTACCAAGAGACATCTTTCTTTGCAGTGAGCGGTTGTGAAACCGCTTCGATATGTGGGAGCGTGTTAGGCGACTTTGTCATGGGCGAAATTGGTCAACAAGACACGGAGAACAAGTTGCTAGCTGCATGGGAGAAGTTTACATCCACTCCGGGAGAATCCATTGAATCCTACTATGGAAGGTTACGCACTTTGATGAATGAGTGATCGAAACAAGTTGACACCCGAACTATCGTGAGTAACATCAAGTTCTTGAACAATCTACGGAAGAATGGGGACGATATGTCACTATTGTCAACCAAACAAAAGACTTACATCAAGTGAACTTTGATCAACTCAACGATTTTACGAAACAAAACCAAAATGAAGTGAATAAAGTCGAGACAAGAAAGATTAGCAAAGAATCATGATCCATTGGCACTCATTGCAAAGACTCAAACTTGATGAATACACAACAACAAGCTTCATCATCTTCTAACAACAACAACTTGCGGCAACAACAAACCTATCCACGAACAACAACATTACCGAGAACAAGGAATCAGCGATCTTGAAATGGAACGGAAGAAACTTTGTCTCAAGTATTTTCTTTATTGGGTATAGCATTCAGAGGTCGCTATTCCACACCAACTAACAACAACCAAAGGATTTCATCAAACACTCATAATAGGAAAATTGCACGTAGGGTGTGACTATGGGTCATCAAGGACAAATGGTTGGAGTTATTGGGAATCGGCGAGGATATCTCTTGGTTTCGAATGGGTGTCAGGCGGTTCCGAATCGGGAAATCGGTTGGGTCGAGAATGTTGGGAATAAGCGGTTGGTAATCGAATAGGAATGTTGCGGCTCCGATCGTTGGGAATTATGGAAATGTGAATCGGGAATGTCGAGTTACGTGTTATAACCTGTCAAGGATTGGGTCACATGGCAAGGAATTCTCCAACTAAGCCGAAAAGAAGGATCTTGCGTATCTTGAAAGCTATTATGTTGGTACAAAAGGAACAATCTGGACTTCAATTTAGTCTTGAGGAAAATGACTTCATGGCTATTATGGATGATTTGGAAGACCTCGAGAACTCAATGCAAGCTGCATCTTCATGGCAAATCTTGAGGAGACTAAGTACGACCTTGATTACGGCGCACCTCCACATCTATGGCGCCAACGCATGTCGAGGTACCAATCAGCGATCCATGCTATAACAATGTCATATTTGATGTGTTTACTCATGACGAACATCATTACGTGACATCGGCACCTACTTATGATACATACCGGACAATCCGAGTTGTAGCAATACTAACTCGAGACTCGGATGTGGATCCTAGTGGAGGCCGTGGCACAAAATCTTGAGGCCGATGAGGAAACACGTGATTATTTTGAATCATTAATCAATAAATGTGGCATTGAAATTGAGAAAGTTAGAGCGGTCAATCGCGAAGTTAAGGCGCGAATGCTAAATTGACCAGAGCTTGAGAGTTACAAGGAGAATGCAAAAGCCTTTGAATTTCGGAAAAACAAAGAATCGAATTAGAAATTGGTTATCAAACTCATTTTAAGAAAAAGAATTGAAACTCAAGTATGACACACTTGATGTGAATTCTCACTTGAAAATTAAATCTTTAAACAAAGTAATTTCATATCTAAATGACCAACTTTCTAAACAAAAAGAAATGGTTTCTAATCTTGAAAAAGAGAAGAAGCAGTTGATAACTGATTTTTCAAAACGAGAAGATTCTCTTCTTGATGAAATTCTTGATAAAAATGAGAAAATCAAATCTTTGGACAATTTGCTTCTTACAACGGGTCATTCAGATAAAACAAACAAAATGTTTTCTAACCAAGTAAATCAACGTTTTCATACTTCTCATAAAATGGCTTCGAGAGACTCGCTCTAGAACCCGCACTAAACCAACGGACTTACGAACACATCGATTCGGGACTCGTACCTCAAAGAGCTCAATCAACTTCGTTTGACAATCCTAAAGAACAAGAATGGGATAATTTCTTGAGTTAATGTTCGATGAATACTATGGTGGAACTTGACAAATGCATCAAACCATCATTCCATTGCACCCGCTCAAAATCATCATCCACCACCACCAATGAAGATGCATCTACAACGGTCGAAACCAATGCACCAACTCCATCAACATCATCTACATCTACTCAAGTTCTTGCACCCGTTCTACCAAAGGTTGATGAGCAAAACCAAAACCAAAAGCGATGCAACGTTAGATGAAGACTTATTTGAAAACCCGTTTGCTACGACATCGGTGAATCTTCTTCAAGCTTACGAGAACCATCTAACTCGCATCGTTTAACCAGCGGTATCCTTCTACTACGAAGTGGACAAAAGACCACCCAATTGAACAAGTTATTGGTGAACCTTCAAGGCGATTCAGACGAGGCGCTAACTTGCCACGATTGCGACTTATGCATTTACCTTTGCTCAATTAGCAATATAGAGCCAAAGAACATTCGCGAGGCAATGGCGAAACCGCATGGATAGAAGCGATGCGGGAGGAACTTCTCAATACCGTCTTCATGACTCTTGGGAAATGGTTCCAAGACCGATTGACATTCGCGTCATTGATCTCAAATGGTTATGGAAGAACAAAGGGATGAAGAGATGATCGTAATTACAACAAAGCTCGTCTTGTGGCCAAAGGATACGAGACAAGAGGAAGGATAGACTTTGAAGAGTCATTCGCGCGTAGCTAGACTAGAAGCGATCGGGATATTCTTGGCATATCGACTCACAAAAACATCACGGTTTATCGAGATGGACATTAAGACCGCGTTCTTGAATGGAACTACGAAAGAAGAAGTGTATGTGAGTCGGCGAAGGCTTCATCGACTTGGAACATCCGGACTCGTCTACAAACTCAAAAAGGCAATCTATGGTTTGAAACAAGCTCAGAGGCGTGGTATGATGACATCCTCTTTCCTTATCCAAAACAATTTCACCAAAGGAGCAGTTGATCCTACCTTGTTTACACAAAAATGCAAAACGACATTTTGATTGTTCGATTTATGTGGGCGACATCATCTTTGGGTCCACTAATCCGAATCTTTCAAAACATTTGAAAATCTCATGAAAAGTAAATTTGAAATGTCCATGATGGGGAACTAAAATTCTTTCTTGGTTTACAAATACATCGGTCCCTCGTGGAATTTTTATAAATCAAGCTAAATACATATGAGATTTTGAAAAATCATGGTATGGATAATTGTGACTCGGTCGAACACCAATGGTAACTTCACCAAAATTGGAGCCGATTTGTTTGGGAAACCTATTGATCCAAGAAATATCGAGCATGATTGGTTCTCTCATGTACCTTACTACTAGTCGACCCGATATTCATTTCTTTGTTTGCTTATTAGCACGGTTTCGAGCAAAGCCTACCGAGCGCACCTCAAAGAGGTTAAGCGGATCTTCGGTGCACGAAGACATCCATTCACATGGGACTTTGGTATCCGAAGGAATCGGTTGATCTAATTGCCTTTTCGGATCACGGATCACGCGGTGATCAAGTTCTGACAAAAGTACATCCGGAGGAGCACAATTTTTGAGCGAAAAGTTAGTAAGTGGGTCTTCAAAGAAACAAGATTGCCTTTGCACTATCAACCGTGAAGGCGAGTATGTGTCTCTATCTGCGTGTTGTGCTCAAGTTCTATGGATGAGAACCAACTCACAGTTATGGCTTTACTTTCGATAAAATACCTATGTATTGTGACTCGAAAAGTGCCATAGCCATATCATGCAATCTGTTCATCACTCAAAGACTAAGCATATCCGTGTCGCTACCACTTCATCAAAGAGTACGTCGAAAATGGTCTTGTTGAATTATTCTTCGTGAAGATGATTCCCAACTCGCCGATATATTAACGAAAGCCCTTCCAAAAGAAAGGTTTGACTATTTAGTTCGACGAATTGGAATCGAAGCCTAACCCACGAGGAGTTAAAACGTCTTCTCGAATCTTCTTGAAAATGATTTTCCAAAAGCTTATTTGTAAATATTTTTGAAAAACAAAATACAAAATTTGAAAAACCAACAAAAGCAAAATATAAAAATATAAAATCTTTCAAAAATACAAAACAATATAAAATCAAAAATCCAAAATATTCTTCTCGACATGTCTCTCGTATAATCGATATTACATGCGTTTCTAGAAATGTCATTCAACAATGATACGGGCATGTACGGATGTTGAGCGAGAGTTCTTTAATATGTTTTCTAAAACATGTCGTTTCTCAAAATTTCTTCAATAATGGCTTTCGTATACATCGATCGAAACCGGACCGAAATGATGACTTTTGATTATTTTCTTCAAATCAAAACTCGTGCTTTTTAATGAAAATCACCATTAATGCGCTTGATTACTACATTTAAAATGGTGAGAAATCATCATCATCTTGAGCACCTTTTCAAGATTGTTCAAAAGATTTTCAAAATCTTTCAAAATATTTTGTGCTCAAGATAACTCCTCTAAAACCCTTTAATTGATTATGCTTTATTAAAGGGGAGTATAAAACAAAATGTTCCAAATTCATGCTTAAATCAAATCCGTTTGTCTCCCCAAAGATTCTAAAATGTTTTTAATCCGTTGATATCAAAAATATCACGTATATGCTATTTTGAGGGAGGAGACGTGATTAAAATGTGATCAAAAGTTTAATGATCGTTGTTTGATTCTCAAAAGAG
Organism: Chrysanthemum lavandulifolium; assembly: GCA_022545495.1. Taxonomy (NCBI): domain Eukaryota; kingdom Viridiplantae; phylum Streptophyta; class Magnoliopsida; order Asterales; family Asteraceae; genus Chrysanthemum; species Chrysanthemum lavandulifolium. Next base: position 142,258,079 of record CM040242.1, read on the forward strand.
CTCGACTCGGTTGAAACCAATGAATTGACGAGGAATCATGTACCATCTCGAGAAACTTTCTATGGACTTGACCAGGGCGGGTAATAATTTCAAACTAGTTCTCTAGTGATGTAAGCGTGTCTCGAATCGGTCTAGTTCATTTAAAGTCGATCAATTCAAAAGTCACGAACTCTACCCTCTATGTGATTTACATCAAAACTTATAAGCACATGTAAAGGGGAGTGTTTACGAAAATATAAAACTCTCGAAGTGTTCCAAACATGTCTTCCATCAAAAACACTTTGAGAGATTTTCAAGAAAGATGGTTTTATGGCAACAATAGGACAGTCGTGGAGTTATAAGGTGACTAAGGATAGGTAAATCTGTCCTATGATCCGCCAGAGCCGGAGGGATCTACCCAAGGACATCACATATAGTTAGTATTAGAAGTCCTTAGGAATGATTGAAAAAAGGAGTAATGTGAGAAAGGAGAAAGAAGGGGTTGAAGAATTAAAAAGAAATGTAAAAGAAAGGGTGAAAAGAAATAACCCTCCATATTCAACCTTAGGGCAGAAACCGGGTTCAATACATATGCTAATGGTTGTCACTAGATGACACCGGTATTGAAGACAAAGGCGTCATGGACCCGGTGACGCCTTGCACTAAACCTTCTAGCCACTCAATTCCTCTCAAAAGGTTTGTTTCATTCTCACTGGGAACCCCGCATAATCTATCGACTTTCTCTTAGAGATCGATGATATTGAAGAAGGAGACCACTCCCTAGTCTCCGCTCGGGAAAACCAAAATGCACTAATTGAGTCTAGAGCCACGAGATTCATCAAAAGATCTCATAGGAACACTTGACATGACATCGCTTGTTGTTCATCAATAAGGACACAAGTGATATATTCTAGAGTCCCACGCAGATCTTAGCAATCTGCCGAACATTTATGAGAGGTTTCACAATTGTGATCCTCGGTGATTGAATGGAAACTCTGCGGGGTCAACATCAAGCGACCACAGCGGTCACTTCGGTAACTCCCGTGGATTACGCTTAGTGTGTCTCAAACGGTCTACGATCGTGGGGTGATGCTTGATTGTACCTCGACTCATCCGAGCTAGAGATGTATTCGGTATATCGCGTTATCTCACTTGTGGGACTCGGTTCGAGAGCGGCCTCTGTGAGAATTAGAGATGTGTTTTCACACTATGTTGTTAACACCCTCGAAATTCAAACTTGTAAGTGCGGAATCCGCTTATTACTAACTTTGTTTTATGTTTTCTTCTTATGGAAGCTCGGGAGCGGATGGATCGTGCGAGACTAGCCACATGCTCATACCAACAACACATGAAAGTTCTCATCAAAATCAAAGGCTACTCAAAGGTTAAAGACTAGAGAACTACATCATTGGTAACCAAAAGACAAATAGAAGTGTGAGCATGGTGGAGAAAGGCGTGGAGACACCAAACCAACGAAGTTGACAATGGCGAACAACCACATTATCGATCACAAAGCATGAAGGAACAAAGAATTAAGACTATTCTATATCTACACACAAAGTTCTAGCTCGAGAAAAGTAAAGACCTAATCAAGTGGAGCATCATTTGAATGACCACCCCTAGGGGAGATTGTTAGCCTAATAGTTTTATTAGAAGTGATGGTCATTCACATTTAGGAACTTTATATCGTGTGTTAGATATCGTGATAGAATAGTCAACGGGCTCGTGGATTGGGCTAAGCTAAATGGATAATAGTTAAGATAAGCTAGCCTTTTATTAAGTGTAATCCAATCCAAGTCCACGAGGCCCAAGGCCAAGCCCAAGGAAAGCCTTTTAGGGCAACAAGCCTCTTGTACTATAAATACCCCTCAAATGGTCAATTGAGGGGTGTGCTTGAAAGTGTGTGTGTGTGTTTTTTTCCTTTGGAATATTCAACTTATTGTTTTTCATCTCTCTACACATACATACGCATAACATATCTTATATCAAGTCACCATCTTTCTCATCTTTATTTCTACGCTTTGTTTGTGTTTGTGGTTAACGTGTTATATGCTTAACGTGATATACGTGTTGGGTTTGTGATAAGGTTGATAAAAGTAAGGTCCTACAAAGCGACTTGGCTATTTAGCGAGTTGTATTAGCAGCGAGTTGGTATATGCGACTTGGCTATTAAGCGAGTTGTTTCTTTAAGCGACTTGGCTATTAAGCGAGTTGTATTGTCAGCGAGTTGGTTTAAGCGACTTGGTGATTAAGCGAGTTGTCTCTGTATGCGACTTGGCTATTTAGCGAGTTGATTATTTAAGCGACTTGAGTTTTAAGCGACTTGTCTTTTAAGCGAGTTGACTGTTTAGCGAGTTGATACCAAAGCGAGTTGACTGTTTAGCTACTTGTCTATTGAGACTTGTCATTTCTTCGCGCTACATTTTTACGGTTGTTCTTTTGGTTTAGTAAAATCCCGTGAAAGAATCAATTTCCCGGTTTAATCAAAGAATAGTAAAATCCCGTAGAACTTGTAATCATGTCTAACAACGTGCCTACTATCGTTTCTTACATGTCGAGGATGTTCACAATTGGATCGAGATACTCGTCCACCTATGCTTGAGAGAACTGATTATGACTCATGGGCTCAACGAATCATGTTGTCTTGTTTGGGAAAGGAAAATGGGTCAACATTCTCAAATCTATTGATGAAGGACCTTATCAGTTGAGGACTACAAGAGACATAATTGATCTTCTGCGGATGGAACAATGATCTTTGGATTGGACGGACCAAAGGCGTATGATGAGCTCAATGATAAGGAGAAAAGAGATTCGATCTTGATATCGGGGCTTCAAACATTATACTTCAGGGTCTTTCAAAAGATATCTACAAGCTTATCAATCACAACACTGAAGCCAAGGAGGTTTGGGATAATGTCAAGATGCTTCTCTCGGGTTCTGAATTAACTAAGGAAGACAGAGAATCACAACTGTATGATGAGTTTAAGCACTTTAAGATGAAACCAGAAGAAAGTGTCTATGAATATTACGTGAGATTCCACAAGCTTGTGAATGACATGAGGAATATCAAGATGACCATGCCAAATATTCATTTGAACTCAAAGTTTCGAACAACATGAATCCCGAATGGCACAAATTTGTCACCTCTGTGAAGCTAACCAAAGGATTAAAGAACACCAATTATGAGCAATCTGTATGCCTTCACCTTGAGAATGAGAGACATGCTATGTTTGAGCGAATGATTATTAATCGAGTTCAAATCTAAGCAGGAGAATCAAGCTCATCAAATGACTCAACAACCTTTTACACAAATGTTGGAATTACCACCAAAGCCTCTCAAGTCATACTCACGGGTAATGGTAATTACAAGCTCATTCCCGATCCGACATATAAGCCTCCGGACTCAAACACACTCATGAAAAACTTCATCAATCAACTGTCTCTCATGGTTAGTCAAAATATGAATTCCTCCCACACATCAACAATAACCTCGAGCGACATCCAATCCATACAATCAAGCTACAATCGAGATGGGAAGGTTATGGTGCAACCAATTCAAGTAAAGGCGGCATGAGCAGGGAAGAGGTGGAGTTGGTGGAGGGTATGTGGCAATCGAATCGTGGAAGAAATGCCAATCGGGGACAAGTGAAGCCGGTCAAGTGCTACAAGCGTGGTGGTGATGGACACATTGCAAGGAACTACACATCTCCAAACGCCCTCAAAATGCGAGAATACTTGAGAGACAAGATGTTGCTTGTGCAAGCTCGGGACGATGGTGCGGTTTTGGATGAAGAAGAATTGTTATTTCTTGCGTAGGGAATGCTAAGACATATGATGCGAGATGTGGATGAGCAACCAACTCGGGATATTGGTCACAATCATCAAAATGCCTTTCAAGTTGCCGATTGTGATGCATATGACTCGATGTCGATGATGAACCCATCGCCTGACAATCTTCATATAGCATCTCTCCAATGGTCTCTCAAAGGTCTCTCCAAAGGTCTCATCATCAAAGCAAGTGGTCCATCCAAAGAATCAATCATCTCAGAGGTACTAAAATTATATGATGAAGTTGATGAGCAAAAGATACATGAAACTTGTGAAACAGATATTGTTAATATGGGTAATAGTAATATTGTCCCATATGATCAATATGTGATCCAATGTGAAAATGTGATTGAACCAAGTGATGCATCTTCTGCAGTCAATGATAAATATGTTTTTGATGAATACACTCCATGTGTCCCTGATGATTCTATTATCTCTGAACTTAATGCCTATAAAGAACAAGTTGCCATTTATGAACAACGCTAAGTTTGAGTTAACCACTCGTGAGCGTGAAATGGATGACCAAATGCGTGCAATTATTAGAAAAAGTAACTTTAGGGAAGAAATACTAAAACAAGATCTAGATTCCTTAAAAGAAAAGCTTAATAAAGCGGCTAAGCAAAAACAAGAACTTCAAGAAAATGTGAAAGTGCTTAAGCAAGAATTTAATGCTAAGGAATCAAAACTTTTAAATGAATTTTCCAACCTAAAACTTTAAAAACAAACTTGAAAACAAATTATGCGTACAAGGAAACACCATTGATTGCTCGCATGATCATTAAGCATAGAGTTCTAAGTGACAAACATAGTGTTGCATTAGTTGATGAACCAAACCACGAGGCTTGTAAGAAAGCTAGAAAAGCGCGAAGGTAATTTATGATGGGAATGAAATCATTAAGCCTAGAGCGAAACCTAGTTCTGTTGAGAATCTTGAAGAAGATAAGCGATTAGAAGAAATCACTAGAAAGAAATTGGATGAAAACTTAAGAGCCCTTCATGCATAGAAAAGAAAATCGGTTATAAAACACCCAACTATGCTAAGGATAATTGGATTGCATTTAACAAGTTTAGACCTCAAACACGGTGACCCCACAGAACAAGTGTTCGGAAAAGGATATGGACATGAAAAAGGCGATAAGTTTGTTGAGCGAATCCCCATGTAGGAGAATGCTTCACACCCTTGTTTATCCCCCAATACACCAATGCATTTAGTTCCTAGATCAATTCCCACTAAAAGCAAGACCTTAATTAGTAAGTATGTTATTTATCAATTATTTGTTGATTTTGAGAAGACATGTAAGAAAAGGATCACACCTCTTGGGATAAGCGAAGGGAGAGGGTTTTAAGCAAACTAAATAATGCTATTTAATCAAGTCATGCCTTTATTTAAACAATTAAAAGATCAATTTGAGAGTCTTAAAAGGGATGGATTCGGATATTAAAGAAATGGAAAAGGAATTTGATGCAATGATAGTTGAGGTCGATGACTATGGCGAGAATTAAAATATAATGAGATTGAGAGGAAAAACTTGCATACCTTAAATGAGAATCGATTTACGAATGTATCACTCAAGATGTGTTTACTTTGCATCGCCACGCATTCAATTAATGCATCTCAATTTCATGAATTATCTGTTGCTCTAAAGTCTCCCATGATCGTGTCATTGAGCTTGAGAAAACTAACTCTAAACCGCATGAAAAATTTGAGCAGGATGATCATGATAACTTTGGTGAAGCAGTTTTCTAAATTGGAAGTTGAGCATCTTGCTTTGCAATTAAAATACCAACATCTAAAAGAAAATGTTAAAACCTCAAATATCAAGACATCCGTGGATGCTCCTAAATTTGATGCGCTTTTGAAATCGACAAGCGTGATGAATATATTCGAGCTCATTGTAACACGATCGAAAAATGAGAACCCAAATTTCACAATTAAATGGTGAAAAGAACAATGTGACAGCTCCCAAATGCCTCCTCCTTTAGATTCTCGAGTTCTCGGACCTTTCATCTTCAAAACTTGGTTAATGTTTTACAAAAGGAAAATGAGAGTTTTCTAGAAGAAAATGAAAAGGTGAAACAACACTTTAAAGAGTTATATGATTCAATCAAAGTCACTCGTGACAAGAACAACGAAATAATAACGTCTTTACAAAAGGAAATTGAGAATCGAGGAGTCGGTAAAAGGGAAAATGCCACTTGTCTTTAATGAGAATGTTGCATCAAAGTCATCTGCAGATCGCAAATATCTTGTGTTGTTAAATACATTCCTCCTCATCTTAGAAATAACGAACTTGCGTTTCATAACTATCTCGCTCACCTTAAGGATAGTCTAGAATGTCTCCGTGAGATTGTAGAAGAGGATTTCATAAATAAGCCACTTGATAGAGAATTAGGTTTGCTTGCATTCGAGCCAAACGATCTCGGGAGTCGCTAGAATGCTTAAGAGCAACTTGTCCTAAATCCTTAGGTGCGAAAGATAAAGGCGTGATGCCTTGTTCTATGCCTAGTGCCAAGTATGCATCCCATTCTATGCCCAGATTAAGAAATTGAACTCTAGAGTGCCTTCAATTAGTTCGGATCCCTACACTTCTAGTTCGGGAATGCAAAGGTAGCCCAACCAACTAATGTTCCCATAATTCCTCTACAGAGTCGATGCCACAAAAGCAAGCGGGTCAAAGCCTCCGGCAATACAATGCAAGATAGGACCTCACAAGCTAAGAATGTGCAATGGAAGAAAGTAGAAGATCACCCTAGGAACATTAAGTTTGAGTTGAATAAAGCGAATCGTGTTGATTCTAGTATTAGCTATAAGCGTCTTGTAATTAATTGATTACGCTACTTTTGACAAAACATGTAATCTTGATTGCTTGTTTTCTCATTACTAATCATGAATGTGGTGTGAATGATTTGATTAATGATGTTAAATGCCACGATAAGATAGTTAATGCAAAAATCAAGCTAAGAAGGCTAGAAAGCAATGGCGGAAGAAGGTTAGAAAACATTGGAAACCCACAGGGAAGGAAATTTAGGAACATAGGTTATCGGTGGATACCTCTTGGCGCAAATTCAATCTTAATGAGATGCCCTAAATTATCTAGATCAATGCCCATTAGGAAATGGATGCCTCTTGGTAGAACTATTCCTTTAAGTGAACATACCTTGAATAGGTCTAATACGGACACTAGCATTGCATCTATCCATGATGATTCCATTGTTTCTACTTCGATGTGGGTGTTCCAATCATCATTACTAACCAAATGGAACCCATTCTTGCATGCGGATCCCAATTATCCGATTATCCATTCTTATCGTGTTCAATTGCGGATCGTTCAAATCGATTACGTGGTACACGGACTCGGTTGTTCCAATCATATGATTGGAGACGGTCGCGCTCATGAACTTCGTGAGTAAATTCATCGGGACCGTTAGATTCGGAACGATCATTTCGGTGCAATTATGGGTTATGGAGACTATGTTGTAGGTGATAGTGTTATCTCCGGGGTATATTACGTTGAAGGTCTTGGTCATAACTTGTTCTCTGTCGGTCAATTCGTGATTACGATCTAGAAGTGGCCTTGAAAACATACTTGTTTAGTTAGAGAACTTGATGGTAGAGAACTTTTAAGAGGAACACGTGGTTCAAACCTATACACCATCTCTATCGAAGATATGATGAAGTCTTCTCCAATTTTCTTGTTGTCAAAGGCTTGAAAACAAAGTCATGGTTATGGCATCGTCGTCTTAATCACTTGAACTTGCACCATAAATGATCTCTCGGAAAGGACTTAGTTATAGGCTTACCTAGACTAAAGTATGAAAAGGATCATCTTTGTTCAACATGCCAATTGGGAAAAAGCAAGAAGTATGCCCACAAACCCAAACCTACAAACTCGGTTATGGAAGTTCTTCATACCATTCACATGGATTTATGTGGACCCATGAGAGTGCGAGAATATTTTGGGAAGAAATATGTGTTAGTTGTGGTTGATGATTACTCTCGATTTACTTGGGTTAAGTTCTTAAGGATAAAGGATGAAACTCGGATATCATCATCAAACTTATCAAGCAGTGCGAGTTCGACTTAATAAAGCTGTCGAGAATCATCCGAGCAGACAATGGGCGAGTTTGTCAATAAAGAACTTAGTGAGTTTTATGAAAGTGTTGGAATCGGTCATCAAAGAAGTGTTCCACAAACTCCTCAACAGCGGTGTAGTTGAAAGACGAAATCGAACTCTTGTGGAAGCCGCAAGAACAATCTTGATTTACTCAAAGGTTCCAATGTTTCTCCGGCACAAGCCATTGCCACTGCATGCTACACTCAAAATCGATCCCTAATTCACACTGCTCATGGAAAAACTCCATATAACTTGTCCACAATCGAAAACCTAATCTCTCATTCCTTCGTGTGTTTGGTGCATTGTGTTATTCAACTAATGAGGGCCAAGACTTAGGCAAACTTAAAGCTAAAGCGGACATTGGAGTATTTGTAGGATATGCACCAAGCAGAAAAGGATACCGAATCTACAACAAAAGAACCCGAAATATCATGGAAACAATTCACGTTACGTTCGATGAGTGACGGTCCAATGGCTCCGGGACAACCCAGCTCGGACCCGCATCATCAAGTAGTCCCATCGGTTCTACTCTTGTATACGATTCGTCACCAAGAACTCCTTATGTACCTCCTTGAAGATGACTTGAAGAAACTGTTTGATCCAATGTTTGATGAACACTATGAGCCAACTGCTAATGATTTGTCAATTCCATCAATAGAGGCTGCTCCTATCCCATCAATGAAGTTAATCCTTCGGTTTCTATGTCGTTAAGTCAAGAAGCGCTGCTGCGATCACTGTCTCATCAACAAATCATCAATCATCAGTGTACATCATGGAATTGTTTACGGCACCCTTGATGGAAGAATCCTTTGCTACTCCCGAAGATGCCCTATTTGAAAACATATTTGCTCCTGAATCATCATCAGAACCATCTTCATCAGGAGAAATCGACTCTGCTACTTCAGTTCCTCAACAACCAAAACACACGAACACCTTAGAAAATGGACACATGATCATCCATTGGACAACATCATTGGAAATCCCTCTCTTCCTGTATCCACTCGCAAACAACTTGCAACTGATGCCTTATGGTGCTTCTTCAACTTTGTACTATCCAAGGTCGAACCAAAAGATGTTAAAACTGCTATGAATGAAGACAGGTGGTTCAATGCCATGCAAGAAGAAATTCATGAGTTTGATCGACTAGATGTATAGGAATTAGTACCTGCTCCTGATTGTGCTATGATCATTTCTCTAAAGTGGATCTTCAAAGTAAAACTTGATGAGCATGGCGATGTATTAAAGAACAAGGCTAGATTGGTTGCAAAAGGATACCGTCAAGAGGAAGGTATTGACTTTGAAGAATCATTTTCTCCGATTAGTGCGCATCGAGGCAATCGAAATCTTCACGGCTAATGCTACAAGTAAGAATATGATTGTCTATCGGATGGATGTAAAGACGGCTTTTCTTAATTGAGATCTTAAATAAGTTGTATACGTCGACCAACCGAAGGTTTTGTGAATCGAGCATCCTACTCATGTCTATCGCTTGAAAAAGGCTCTTTACGGCTTGAAGCAAGCTCCAAGAGCATGGTATGATACGCTTTCAAACTTTCTTCTATCTCTTGGTTTCAAAGAAAGGAGCGATTGATCCGACATTGTTCACCGAAAGTCGAGCAAACATTTAATTCACGTTCAAATCTATGTTGATGATATTATTTTGCATCGATGACCCCAATGAATGTGATCGTTTTCTAAGGAGATGGGCTCCAAATTTCAAATGTCAATGATGGGACAAATGTCATTTTCTTGGGATTACAAATTTCACAAAGTCCGGAGGCTTTTTATTAATCAATCTAAATATGCTAATGAAATTTTAAAGAAATTTGGATTTGACACTTGTGACACCGTTGACACTCCCATGGTGGAGCGTACCAAAGCGGATGAGGACCACTCGGGGATCATGGTAGATCAAACAAAATATCAAGTATGATTGGATCACGATGTACCTCACGCCGATGAACGATATTCTGTTCGATGTATGCATGTGTGCTAGATACCGTGCTAAGCCTACCAAAAACACCTTGAAGCGGTTTAACGGGTCTTCGGTATCTCAAGGAATCATCAACATGGGACTTTGGTACCGAAGGACACCGGTATGTCACTAACAACATATGCGATGCGAGACCATGCGGGTGTCAAGATACACGTCAAGCACGTGCGGAGGTGCTCAATTTTGGGTGATAAGCTTGTGAGTGGTCTTCAAAGAAACAAATGAGCACTTCTATATCCTCTACAGAGGTGAATACATAGCCATGTCATCTTGTTGTGCTCAAATCCTATGGATGAGATCCCAATTATCGACTATGGCTTTGAATTCAACAAAATCCTCTGTATTGTGATAACAAAAGTGCCATTGCTCTCTCTTGCAACAACGTTCAACATTCAAGAGCAAAGCACATTGACATTCGACATCATTTCATTTGGGTACAAGTGGAAAAAGGTGTGGTGGAACTCTATTTTGTGAGGACTGAATACCAGTTAGCAGACATCTTCACCAAAGCTCTTCCTAGAGAACGTTTTGAGTTTATTCTTCCACGACTTGGTCTAAAGAGCCTACAACCGAAAACACTCAAACGTCTTCAAGAGGAAGACGAGGAGTAAATGGTTTTTTCTTCATCTATCTCTTGTATATATTTATTCAAAAAGCAAAATACAAAATTTCAAAACCCACAAAAGAAAAATATAAAATTATAAAATTTTCAAAAATCCATAAAAAAAAAAAATTATTAGAAAATATTGAAAAATTCCAAAAAATATTGTTATTTTGTCATGTTTTTTTTATTATTATTCGATATCATCTACGGACTTTGTGTTGACCTTCAAAGAATGTCACGGGTTTTTAGATGTTCTTCGAATGCACATAAAATTGCTTAAAAAATAAAAAATGAGGCGGAGAAAATAGTGGTTTCTTGTCATGTCGAGCAAGAACCCATTTTAAAAAGAAAATAACGAGCCATGCTTAATCTTACTTTTCAAATCTTATGCTCGATTCTTAAAACAAATGTTTGTCACCAAAAGACAAATATTTTCTTTCCAAATATTTTTCCGTCTAATGATTCTTCGAAAAATATTTTCATATAATGAAAACAAAATTGCTTTGAAAATGACTCGTACTCTATTATTTTTATAAATCATCGAGCTTATCATCTTTCAAAATCTCTATCTCTCAATCAACAACTTGTGTCATTGATTGAGGGGGAGAATGATTTCAATCGAATCAAAAAGGTTATTTTTCAAACAATTGGCACGTAAATGAGCAAGGTTTACTTTTGGATAATAAAAAAGAATAATGTTTTATACAATTGATTCAAAACCTTTGAAAATGTTATGTTTTCAAAAGATACTCATGCATGTTTATACAATGGAGTTTAAAGTCTGAAAATCTGATCCTTATCAGTTAAAATGTTTTTCAAAAGCAAGTCACTATTCTCCTCTAAGGATTTGAAAATTGTGATCGAGGGAGAATTTGTGATTTAAAATTGGATTTAAACTGATAACTTGATAATTGGTTTTATAAGTGTTTAGCAAACTCTCCTCCGTTCATGTGCCAAACGATTTCAAATTTTCCAGGCACATGTTAAGGGGGAGCATCTATTTTAAATCAAAAAGGATTGAAACGTGATTAATTTGTTCCAAAGTGCAGGTTTTCCCTAATATGTGCAAAACTCTTTCATATCTCAATGCACATATTGAGGGGGAGCAATTTTTATTGAAAACCACATTCTTTCACGAAAATATCTTTAGCGTATGTGAATCATCGATTTTGATCGGAAAGTAATGTCGATATTTTAGAAAATATTTGTCAAAAGTGAATCCTTCCTCTTGCCTCCATGTGCCAAAATGATTTTAAACATCGATGCACATGTTGAGGGGCCGTTTTCTATAATATCATAAACGATTCGGTACAAAATGCTTTGATAATATATCACAAGTACTTGGATTGATTTTCAAAATGCTTTTCAATTGGTTCCAATGGCTGATGAACAATACCAAAAGACCGACCAATTTATTTTATGCATGGTGTTATAAGGATGGTTAGGTTAGGTATTCGTTCCCACGATCCCGCCAGAGCCGGAGGGATCTACCCAGGGACAATCTACTAGATAGTGTAGAAGTCCTTAGGTATGATGAAAAAAGGAGAAAAATGAGAATATGGGAAGAGTGCCGACTGAGATAGAGCAAGAACTAGAATAAAGCCAACAAGGTTCTAGTAATGAAGTCTCGGTAAGCACTGAAGGGGTTGAAGAATGAAAAAGAATTGAATGTGAAAAGGGTGAAAATAAATAGCCCTCTAATAATTCAACCTTAAAGGCGGCGGGTTCAATACATATGCTCTTGGTGGTTACTAAGGTAACACTAGTATTGAAGACAAGACGTCATGGACCCGATGGCGACTACACTACATCTTCCCAAACTACTCAAGTTCCTCTTAAAGGACTTGTTTCATTCTCACAGGAAACCGACATTATCTATCGACTTTCTCTTAGAGATTGTTGATATTGAAGAAGGAGACCCTCTCCTAGTCTCGGCATAGGAACCAAATGTGCACAATTGAGTCTAGAGCCACGAGATCATCAATAAATCTCATTAAGGACACAATCAATGAAGACTCTCTGTTTCACACAATGTGGAAAGAGAATATACTTTAGAGTCCTCACGCATTATCCTTGTGGTATTTCCGAACATCCGAGTGATATGCAAACATATTCACAATGAAGATGGAAAGCCTTCTAGAGCCAACATCAAACAAGCTCTTGGTAGGTGGCATGTGAGATCTATCCAATAGATCAACCATGTGACAACCGAGCGAAACAATGGGGCGATTCAAACTTATGAATCAATCTGGTTCGAGTTATGGATTGACGGATACCTTTGAAAAACCGGTCATTGTGCTTAAAAACTCTTTTTTTGGCACATCGATCGTATATAATATTTCAAATATAAAGGTGTTTATGATTGATAATTGATTTTCTCAAAACCCTCGATGTATTGCAAAACACTTTATTGAGCGATACTCGATTGTGTTTTCAAATCTCTTTCATCAATCGGTGAATCTCAAATTCATTTGGTTCACTCACTCCGTGTTGTCTTCTTTGAGACGTTCGGTTTGAGAACAGCTAGAACATTGCGAAACCCCGTCAGGAGATTCTTGAATTATACGATCACAGGCGATGATTGTCTTGATCAACGGGGAACCGTGGGCGTGTACCTCAATTCAACGAAGTGATCAAAGACACTTTCGTGCGCTTTATTAACTAATCGTTGTATGCGGTACACCCGACGTTTGCGGTGATCGAATGGAGAGGTCAATCCATAGCCGCATGCTCACACAACACATTCATCTCAAAAGAAATCATGATTAGTGCATCAAGGACTCGATATTCTCACTCCATGCTTCGCTACTCTGCTGCAAATATCATGAATCATCTAAAGCTTCGCTACTCGATAAGAAGAAATCATGATCCGAATGTGAGCATGTCGGTCCACCGTCACAACATCACACAAAGTCAACACCATAATGGAAGAGTCGAGATTTATGCAAGTCGATGATCTCAAAGTCGGCTCAAAACTCATCATCTCTGGATCGATTAAAGACCTCCACTTGAATTTTCCAAACATGCGGAACATGAAGAATCAAAGACTACGAGCTACTGAGCAAAGAACTTAAACAAGAATTCAAGAACAATCTAATGTTATATCTGTTTGTATTCATTGTAAATTGAGGTGACCTCCTTAGGTGGAGATTGTTAGGAATTAGAAAATTCATCATTAAAGTATCGGTCACCTCAAGTATATGTATTCGTTAGAAAGCTCGTAGTCGTAGTCAAGTTATGTTTTTAAGTTGTTAGTTAAGTAAAACCGTGGAGGATGGACGGGTCTTTACCCACTGTATGCACGATCCACGGCCGTGGGTGGCGTTTATTGTAAGACACTATAATCGCTCTACCTCCCAAGGTAGAGGTTGGAGCTTCAATACCATTTTCTTTGTTTCACATAGTTCCCTACTCTTTCCCTTTCTCTCTAGAACTTTCTCTCTAAACATATTATCGCCTCATATGGTTATGGTTTAATGTGTTTGTGAAATCCTATATCTTACAATGTCTTTGCCCAAAATGTAATTTTGTGGATTTTAGATTCGTTTTCTTTAAGAAAAATGGAAAGCGAATATCTACCTTGGAATTCAAAGTTTCCACGCCTTTACGGAACACGATTTTCTTCTCCATTACGATTTCTTTGTCTTCTGCGTTTAATAGTTTTGAGATTGATGTTGCAAAATAGCGTTGTTTAGCTTTCAGTTAGATCTGTATGAGTGGTACCACATAATCTGATTCTATCAATCCTTAATCTTTTGATGAAATTTATTTGGTATGAATGTATTGATTTTGAACTTAAAAATTGCGGTCCCTATTTTAAGAGATTGATTGAAAGTTTTTGCCAAAGACAAATTTAAATTTTGTATTGTTTCTTCGTTATTATTTTTAATCTCACAATTTAATTAAGGTTTTTATTTTTAGATTAATTTTCTTACTAATCTAATATAGAAAACTATATTTTCTAATAATTTTGTTAGATGGGTCAAGTTTGATTATGTGTGGCTAATCTTTTCATTTTCGATTGTACTTGATTTGTATTTATATTTTCATCGCTCTTTTGTTTCATGAAAGCATGTGAGTTAGGATTTTGGTTACCAAGGAGGCGTAACCAAAATATCGGGATACCAAGTGTTAGTACTAGGTTAAGGCGATAGTCTAATATTTTTATATTTAAGAGACTACTATATGTGAATGGTAGCCCTAGGCATATTGTCCGCGTACTTGACATGAGTAACTTTGCATTTTCACTATCGAATTGTACTACTATTATTTAAGTGTTGGTTTGTGTAGTTACAGTCGCTTTATAGTGAATGTTATATAAGATGGGGTACATATCAGGTTTTACGGGTAGTGTTGGCACCGCAGTTGTTACGACGCATACGGAAGCTTTTTGGTTAGTAATTGATTTACTACAGGGAATATGGGTTGTAGTATCATTATGAGGTATAAGGTTTGTTATTTTGGTTTTCGTTATGAAATTCACTTGGATAAAAGTATTACACATCAAACATATCGATGTCATTTGTCATTTCCAGGAGTAAACAAACTGAAATCAAAAAATAGTGTGAGCTTAAGGAGGGTATCATCAGGTCCAAAGGATAATAACCCGCATTATCATATTTCTTCTTATACGTTTACTTTTTGTGTCGGTTTGGGTGGAACAAACAATTTTAGCATGCTTGACTTTTGAAAAACTAAGCGTTTGTCTCATTTACTAGATTGGTGTTCTAAACTGAGTAAATGTCTTATAGGTGGAAGGCTTTCGATTTTGCAGCCTTAGATCGGAGTTCGGTGTCGTTTTTCATTGATGAAAAACCCGAAACTACAATGTTGCGGTGGTCGAGGGCTCGGAAAAGAGATGTTAAAGTTGGCCTTGCAATGTTGGCTTGAAGCTTCAAAAGTTGGCCTTGCAACGCTGACTTTGCAATGTTGGCTTGAAGCTATAAGTAGTTACCTCACGTTCTATCTATAAGTCTATCATGAACATTCACTTTAAAATGCAACTTTAAAGATTTTATGAAATGCTTCTAACTCATAATTCCTCAGTGGCTACTTGCACATCGACCCACGCCTTTGCTATGGCCATAACTTGCACATTTGGTTCAAAAGTGGAAGCAGTCATCCTTCCTTCTACCAATAAGTTTCAACTATTACAAATTTTCACATATTTTAAGTTCTAAAATCTTATAATGTTTTATTCTTGATAATGCGAAGGTTGGATGTTGGAGATGGTAAAGAAATAAGGCTTTGAAAATTCAAATTTTGACTTCTGTCCGCGTACATGTTGCTTCTCACAAGGTAACTACATTTTAGTCCAATTATGTTCGTAAAAAGGCAACTTTTTACTTCCGAGTTTTGGCTCTGTTAACTTCAAATTTGATACAAGTCTATGGTGGTAAGGCTTGAGTCTCATGTTTACGCAAACTATTTCCACAAATTGAAAACAAAAAAGAGTCTTGCCTCATTTGAAATAAAAGTGAAAGCTTTTGATGCCTTTTTTTATAAATTTAATAACTTATGATTGTAACGTGAAACTTTGTTATTGTCTTACATCAATCTTGCAGCATTAAAGCGGGTTATGCAGCGAACCAGACAAACGATGTATTCATAAACTTCGCATCATTTGGAAGGTATTCTCTAAGTTACATTATAGCGCCCATCAAGTAAACAAATATCATTAGTATTTTAAAACATAATGCTTATTATTATAGTAGAAACTTATTGATATTTTAGAAATGTATTGGCTAAATATGAGAATGAGCCATTGATGTTGAGTTGTAGCTGAGTAAAACCAGTGGTTGTTGCAGGTTTTTATCGGACCGATGCGTTTGTTAGGATTGAAGCGGAGTAATCTCTCAAATGGAGGTGTCGTGAACTAAATTTTTAACAAGGGTTTTAGTCAAATCGTAGCTGCAAATTCATAGATTTGAAGATTGAAGGTTCAAAGCCCGAACATTTCAAGACTCTCTTTGAAAATGACTGGTGTTGTTGCTATAGTTAGCTACTTATTTTTCTAACTTGTTTTAAAGTAATTACTATCATGACAAGACATACCATCTATGACAAAACTGACCATTTAGAGAAAATCGAGATTGCTTATTTACCTTCTAATTTTAACCCTTTTAAATACCTGTCACGCGCATCTTTTATCGCTAAAAATTATATCAAGAAAAATAGCCGTTTAGGATAAGAACCAATAATTGTTGTTTCTTATCCTCAACGGCTATTTTTCTTGATATAATAATAAAGAATAATTGTTGAAAACCACTCAAGGGTGGCCTAGTGGCAAAAGGGCTTGTGACTATCACTCTAAAATGTATGAGGTCGCAAGTTCAATTCCTTCTATGTGCAAACAACCTTGAAGTGGCCACGCCAACCTCCTGAAAAGGGATGGCTTTACCTGGTTTGAGTTTGTGTGGCGGTGGGTTCAAATCATATGGATTACTTGACCAAAAGGTGGAAAACCATGGTTACCAAAAAAAAAGAATAATTGTTGGAATAGTATATCAAGACTCATTTATTTGTATTTGCAGCCTGAATCTGGTACATCGATCACAGGGAAGGATGTCATTATCTGCAAGTATCCAGCTGATCCAACAGTTGCTTTGGGGTATTTGTCATTCGGGTTTCTTACTGCCTCTACTTCGGCTGGAGGATTGTCATTGTTCTATCCTTACAAAGGGAAGTCTATCATGTGGCCTTAATTTTTCCAAAGCACCACTTTCTTCGTATTCTTTGTAATTGCTTTGTAAGTACAGTTCACCATAAGCTTTCATGTTATTGTTTCTATTTTTATAGTTACATCAAACCGTGTGCAAACACTAACATATATGCTTATCTGATTATTATTATTATTGCCCAGGTAACTTGCCAAAAGACCGCTACATCATGAAACATTAGTCACCGCGAGTGAACGCAAATATTGTGGATAGTACTATAGGATTAACGTCCCCGTCTTAGTTATGGGAAATAACATGGTGCACTATATTTGAATTTTGATAGGTAACTGGCAATTACCTTTTTTGGGGGCAATTATCACGTACATCACTATTTGGATATATGCAGCTGAGTCTTGGTGTCATGAGCTTAGGGCAATAATAACTATTTTCCATGATTAATTGTCTTCGAAGCATTTATCATCCTTTATCTTGTGTTCACTGATTATTATTAAACCTATGGATTCACTCAACATTATTGTTGAGCTTTTTAAGCATGTTTATCTCAGGTAATAATTGAAGAAAATCCCATGGCACCGAGCGGGCAATCAAGACCTTTTTACTTTGATGGAAAAATAAAGTCATCATTTTCTACAAACTCATGATTTCATCTTTTGTGTATCTTAAACTATTTGGTATCCTTTTGTAACCAAAACAATGAGTTTTTCTTGAATGATAACAACTTTTATCAAAACGTTTTTTTAGAGTCGTTTTCTATAATTTATAACTGTGATTCTCTAAGTAATACCCCAAATAGCCTTCCGTTGCTATGTTGTAATTTTAGGGTGTTACGGAAGAAATCGATGTAAGCGTTTTCTATTATGCTTGATGAGAGATAGGTTCATGAGGAAGTCATTATCCAAGCTTCTTTATGACAAAACATCTAATTGCACGCTTACTAGAAGATTTTTATATCGATTTCTTCCAGGTTCCTTACATCAATGTTAGTATGCCCATTTTACATATCGTGCATATTCTAATTAGAAGGTGAACAATGTCTTAGGTGGCATGTTGTTGGTTGGAGCAAACTTATTACGTCAGAATCACATACATGGTTCGTTTGATGTCGAGTTGTTGGAACATCTAGAAGCTAATTGTGGTGGTTATTTGGTTGTTTTGTTGTTTCAGATATCGAGGTTGAGGTATTTCTTACGGGCTTCCTTTTTCAATATTTTTGGTGATGTTAAATAGACTAAATTGGCAGTTGTAGAGGGCAAGTTTTTTGTTGTTATTGGTGTGTGTAAGTTTAATGTTGTTGAATGGATGTGTTCCATCGGGTGGTTAGAGTTTGATAACATCAAATTAGCCTGATCTTTTATATATCAAATTCCCGTGTTTATGGCCTCATTTGTATTAATATGGTACTTAATTCGTTCATATTTGCATTTCAGAATAAATGAGGCGTTGGAGCTGAAAAGATGTAATATAAGGCCAAATATATGTTTGAAGATTGATTTATGAGGGCACGATAATTATTTAGAAGATTACGCCGTAACTCATTAATAATGTTACGGCGTAAATATGAGCTTTGAAGGATACGGCGTAACCATCTCTTATGGTTACGTCGTAATTATTTTTATGGAGGTTACGGCGTAACATGATATTAGTTACGCCGTAGAGACAATTTCGGATCGGATAAGTATGAGATGACGAAGGATTACGACGTAACCCGATGTTTAGTTACGGCGTAATTTATTACTTGGGCACAAAGTTTTGAAGGCTACGGCGCAACTATAATTTAATTATGCCGTAATTAATTAAATGCGGCTATTTTATATGAAGTTCAAAAGAGAAAATGACCAAGCTACAAAGAGTTACGGCGTAACTTATTAATTTAGTTATGCCGTAATTATTAAAAGCCCGGGCCCAAGTTACATAATGCCCTAATTATACTAATATATATAGAGAAAAGTACCAAAAAGTGCCAAAATCTTTTTGGTAGTCCCTTTGTGGTCAAATTTTCTTCAATCTCCAAAATGGTCATCTTGTGACCACTCGACCGCTGCCAGCCCACCGAAACATGACATGTGTCCCAACTACCACTACAACTTTTATCTTTTCAATTTTCCAAGATAACCATCAGATTTGAGCAACCGCCGGCTACTCAACCGGCGGCTTATGCATAACCGGCGCCGGATGTGACATAAAGTCGTTGACTTTTGTTCTTTCCTTGATATCCGACGTACTTTCTTGATATCCGACCTAACTTTCTAGATATCCGATCTATGGTTTGAATTAGAGATATCCGATTACTTTTTTTTTTTTATTTTGCTTGATTCATCAATTTATTGTTGCTATCTCACATACACACTCAATAATCACACACTTTCATTCCAACATGAAACCGATGGTACTCTTCTAACTATTTTTTTTTTATTCATTGTTAGATCTAACTGGGTGTTTGCCTTTTGGGTATTTCTGAAAATGGGTTACTTGCTTTTATTGTTGTTAATCAGTTTCAAGTTATTATTTGGCCGTTTTTAAGAAAATAAGCTGTTTTGAAGTGCTTATTCGGTCATTTCTAATAACCTAAGCGATTTAAAGTTCTTATTTGGTATTTTTTAAGAAAATCAAGCTGTTTTGAAGTGTTTTTGCTAATTTTAAGAAAATAAGCGGTTTGTGCTTATACATGTCTCGCATAATCGTGTGCGCATGCAAATCATAACATTGCTCAATGCTATTCTCGTGTTTATAAACCGGCTCAAATTATAGTTTTAAGTGTCTTGTTTAGGTCGAATATTTGAAAAGTGTGTAACTAGTTATAAGCCTAGTATTCGATGTATTCTGTAACTAGTTATAAGCCTAGTATTCGATGTATTAAGCGAAATTTTAATTGTTTAGAAAGCCCATATTGCAACTATAAGCCCATAAGTAAAAGTTCTTCTTAGCTTAATCTTGTTATCTTATCCCACCGATGCTAATTCTTGTATATTGTAATCTCTTTAGGAATATCATGCGGGGTACATGTTAGAAGCAAACTCAATTACTTTCCATTAATGAAAGATGACTAGGTTTGGATCGATCTGTCTTGTTTAGGTCGACATGTTTTGGGCGTTGGGCGGATTTGGATTATGTTGACAATGAAGAGGGTCTTATACATTTTATGCTACTGAAGCAAGTCTTCTCGATAATGATCACTATGATTTACCCTCATTTATAATGTTAACAATCATTTTCTACACTTTGGTCGTCGTGAATTTTGCCTCATAACCGCATTCAAGTTTGGGATGGTCGGTTCCATAGTTTAGAGGGTGATATCGGTTTTAAGTGACCGTGTATTTCCGGAGAAGATAGGTCTCTATATTAAAAACATAGATCTTGTATCGTGATTGAGGATGAAGAGCGTTTCACCTAAACTATCGATGAAGATGCAATCTGAGTTTGTCTTTTGTTATGTTTGGAAGTTATATTTATGGGTCGTGAGTTAGGATCATTGTTGATGATGTATATCTAAGGATGGTAGAAAATTTGGATGCTTGGGATGAGTTTGCTTGGGGAGAGCACATCTGGCGGGAGTTATCTGTTGCCATTAGAAATGTTAACTCAAATCATAAGGATGAGCACCATAAAGCATTGGAAAAAGACCCAAATTTTGTTCCATCGTATTCATTGTCGGATTCATTACGTGTTTCAAGGTGCATATTTTTAGTCCAAATCATTGTCAAGTTATGCAAATATTTTGTTTGTCATTTGACTTATTCATTAACTTTTTGTAGATATGGATTCTAGAGTCTTCATCTCGAACCTACGTTGGTGGATTAATGACCACGATGTGATCCAGAGAGGATGTTCTGGTCAAGCATTTTCCATTTCAAAATTGGGAGCCATACTGACCAACTTTTCCCGAGGTCGGTTAATGCGTATATGCCAACTTTTTCCTAAATGTAATTGCATATATGCCAACTTTTTCCTTTGATTGTAATCTTAAATGCTTATCTAGTCTCTAAATTAGTTTATTAATTTCTTTCTAAAGTTTATTTTAAATGCCTTAGGCCAAAAATCCAAATTATGACCTATATGCCAATATTGTCGAGGGCCAATCGAATGGTTTAGACAAAGCCTAATTTTTTTAAGTGGTATACACCAAGAGCACCTCCTCCGTTGAATACGGGGGTATTTGGTGATTATCTAAGAAAATTGTCATCACCGCACATCTAAGGACAAAGATAGAGGCACATCCACTTAGGCGAGTTGTATGCTTGGCGTTAAGGCTTTGGAGCGTTAATGTGACGGTTGTTGATTACGCCTAAAGAGATCAAGAGTTTGAAAGAACGTGTCTACAAACCGAGAGTATTATTCATGTGAGTCTTGACACAAACCCTTTTCTACGTATGCCACAATTTAACTAATGTCTAATTATCATGTTTTGCAAAATACTTTGTGATGCGGTATATTACTCGGAAAACAAAAGTCGGACACGAGCACAAAGTTACCTCATCTGCTCAAAAGGTATACATATATACATATAAATTTATCTTTTCTTGTCATTTACTTAGCTAAGTATGTGCACACATGTTACTGAGGATAACGTGGAGTGTGATCCGGGTGGCAGTATTGTAGTAATCTAGATGGTGATTTTTTGAATTATTTGATTCGCCTATTCTAACATCCAACAAACACACCGCCAATGGATTTGTAGATGGTTTGGATAATTTCTCCCGAAAGTTTATGTGATAATTGATTTACGCAACTTTCAAATTATTCTTATTTGTCTTGTACCTTTCATTATAACTTGTTTCATAACTTTACGAGAATGGTGGGGTTGAAGTGGACAAATTGTCGATGAAGATTTATCGAGGTGATCACATACATGTTTTCAATAATATATTAACTGCTTTCAAGACTTATCTTAGGTAATAACAACGATCCATTGTGATGTAATTGCGGGATGATTGTGTGAAGGTGAAAAGCAAAATTTCTTTGAGATTTATAGGGTGGCGAGCGGAGAAGCAGAGGACTAAACCGATTTTGGAAGAAGAAAAGAGGATGAAGAGTATCTGACATAGTAATTCGGTCATGAAACTTGCTTTACGGTGATGTGGAACTTTCAAGAGGAGGTATGTCAACGTGGTCGGGGCCGCGAGATGGAACCATGGGAGGAGTTATTACCTTTATCGTCCCTAGCATGGATGCACTCTGAACGCATAAATGTCCTTGATGCATTCATGACTAAAGGTGAGAAGATCTCGAGCCGTGGAAAGAGGTATTACCTTTATGAATGCAACTACTGACATCGGATATTGGCTCAATTAAGTCTTATAATTCAACTTTAACTTTGTTTTGTTTAGGAACCAAGCCGTCCATTCAAATGTATCGATAAAATTTCATGTACTTGAGTTGGAGAAGTTTCGATTACCATGGCGAGACTCGTTGCAAGTTTCCTTGGTATAGTGGCGTTCTTGTTGATCGTACTTTACGGGATGCTTTAGTTGGGCTCGACGATAAGCGTGTAGGTTGGTTACTTGACGAGTGCGTTAAAATAACAATTCTGATATATTTTGGATAAAACTATTTTTGCTATATGTAAAGTTTTTGTTGAAATCATCTTTTTATTGCCTCTGACACATTGATCTTTGGGTATGGTATATGGTATTTCGGACCATCTTCCAGATTGGTCAATGGTTAGTTGCTACTTTTAACGCTTCTACTTCAAGACTCAATGCCACCGTTTATGCAACCGATGAGATTTACCCATTTGCGTGGAGGAATGTGGAGCAATTATTTGATGAGTGTCTAAATACTCATCATTTTTATCTTGTCTGAAGAGTACAAAACATCCGAAAACACTCGAAACACATCAAAATGATCAAAATATCACAAATCGTGTTTTATGTGTTTTAAATGCAAAATATCAAAATCGGATGAAAAATGTATCAAGTTTGCAAAATTGGCGCTTTAGTCCCCAAGTTTTAAAAGTTGTCAAATCTAGTCCACGGAATTCAAAAATGTGAAGTTTTATCATTCAAGGTCCCTAAAATATTCTAAGTTGTCAAAATGATCCTTGAATGATTCTTTGGTCAAATGGCGGAAAAGGTCCTTAAAGTTTGAAAATTTGCAAATATAGTCCTTGGACATTTTAAATGGAATTTTATGCAAAAGTGGTCCATGTACTATTCATTTATGGCAAGTTTGGTCCTTGTGAGAAGTTTGGAAAGTGTCAAGTTCAGTCCTTGAAGTTTGGATAAATTGCAAATTTGGTCCTTGTGCTTATACCAAACCAACCGGACCCTTATGTTATTAATCCCAAATCCAACACAAATCCAATCCATATACCACCTTGGCCCAATCCCTTCCCAAACCCAACATCCAATCCCGTTTAATATTAAATCCGGTCAAAGGGTGAAACCCAGCGAATACCGAACACTATTCACCCTCTCTCACAAACACCGTAAACCAAAACCGATGGTTTCCATATTTTCAACATCCCACTTGCCTCACCTCACCCTCTCCATACCTTGTTCCCCTACACTTCCACTAACACCCAAAACCCATTAATGTTTTAAACACTGCTAAAGAGAAAATGGCGCCAAAATCCACTTGGGCGGTTCGATAATTTTGGCCAATCCAATGGTCAAGATGAAGTGGGAAAGAATCGAGATATCATCAAGAGTCTAAAAAGTCTATAAAGGGTGAGAAGAAACATTGTATCAAACCAAGTAGTGTAATTTAGTTTTAGTTTAAGTCGTTTTAAGTTTTTAAGTTTTCCATTGTATTTCAAATATTTCAAGTACTTTGTAATCATATTTCATATATTTTAAACCTATTCTCGTTTAAATTTCAGTGTTAAGTCTCATTTCAAGATTATGTAATTTTCAAGTTCGAATTCTCAAAAGTACTTGAAGGTTATTATCGATTGATGTTATTGCTTAAGCTTTTATAAGCTCTTGACACGACTTATAAGCTATTATAAACTTTAAGAAACCAATTTTATTTAACAATTTCAAAATTCAAGAAAATACTAAAAATAGTGGAAATTCAAAAATCAATGAATTTGGTGAAGAAGATGAAGCATGGTGATATTTGGATTGATTTTGGTTTAGAGCTTAGTGGTAAGCATATAGGAATGATCCTCGGTTCTCGGTTCTATGTTTTATGCTTGAAATCAATCAGAAGCAATTTTCTTAAAATTTGCATTTCCTAGTTTTAGTAATTGAACCTTATTAATTCTAGTTTAGTCTTGTATAAATTTAGTTAATATCGGTATTTTAATAGATTATTTGGCTTAAAAACTTGTTTTAAAGTTTAAAACTCAAAAACAGTTTAGTATAAGGATGTTTGGATTAGCTTAGTTAATGGTGTTAGAAGCTAGGCGTGATATTGCTTGTTGTTGTTTTGTGTTAGTTTAGTTCTATATAGCACGGTCAAACAATAAAATCAAGTGCTTATTCAATAAAAAGTCAAAATCAAGTTTAATATCATATTGGTAGTTAATCGTTAAGAGTTTAAATTGCAATTCTCATCAAAGTAGTTAACAACTTGTTAAAATAGCTTAAATCGGTCTTAATATAGTCTAATATAACATATTCAAATCAATTAGAGGTAATCAAAATTCACATAAGTCAACCCTTTCATTTTGTCAAAAGTCAAATTTTCATTTGGGTCGTTTTGAATAAAATAGATCATTTCTTGTGTGTTTATTAGTGAGATTCACTTATAAGCTTTTGGATTATTAAAGTTTAGTTGCTTAACAAAATTAGAAAAATATTAGTTTACTTATTATCGACTTATATAGTGCTTATTTTATAGCTTGTTGTGAGTACCTTGTCGAAAAGCTCCCTGCATACGTATTTGGTACCTTGTTTCACAAGCTCTTAGAGAGCTTATTTGTGATCATTAGCTTATGTAATTTAGCTTTTGAGAAGCTCACCTAGCTATCTCAAAGTTACAATATTAGCTTTTCAATTTTAGCTTATTAGAATAACCCTGCAATAGCTTTTAGTTTTGTCCATTTTGTTTAAAGTTAACCGATTAGTCGGTGTTTTCCAATTTTTCAAAAGCTTCTCAAAGGCGATTTGTGAAAGCCAATCTTTGTAATTCACTTTTGGATAGTTTACTTGGTCAACTTGTTTGTTCAATTGCTTATTTTCATTTCTGAGCTTATTCAAGTGCTTAAATAATAGCTAGAAAGTGCCTAGTGATTTAAAAGGGTGCACTGTGTAACAGTGGTGACTTGTGCTTATTCAATTGTAAAACTAGCTTATTTACAGTTCCTTAACTCATTTCCAGTATACTTGTGCTTATTTACAGCTTATTCAGTGCTTATTAGTAATCCTTGTGCTTATTTCTTATTATTGTCCACTGTTGGTAAAAATAAGCTCAACCTGAGCTTATCAGTTGTTTTTGTAAAAAGTCGTAATTATAAAAAGTGCTTATCTAAGTGTGTTTAACAAGTTTGTAAAAGAAAAATCGAAAAAATAAAATGTTTTGCAAAAAAGGGAGAGGCAGGGGTCGAACCTGAGACCTCTCCCTCAAGAGGATGATAGTGGTGTACCTGTATGCCATTGCGCCCTTGGGTCTTTCTCGTTTTTTATTTGCAATGTTTAATATATAAGGTAGTTTGTCAAGATATAGCTTATTAGCTTATTCGAATTTTAGTAGCTTATTTGTAGAAGCTGTTACATCATTTTACTTTTCTAGCTTGGTAATAGTATAAAGTAATTTATAAAAAGTTTGATTTTTCCAAATAGTTTTAGTATTTTTAAACATTTAATTAGTGTAAAATCTTATTTAATTCATAATAAAAATATAAAAGTCTAAAAAATATAAATCTTTTTCTAAAAATTTTTTATCATATAATACGTAATAAAATTGTTTTTACACTTGTAGGACTTTTATTTCATAAATTTTACGTTTTGTCTTGCGCTCCAACAGTAATTTTTATACATAACGTCGTTTTCATTTTAAATCACATTTTAGATAATTTAAGCTACGTTTTAGTTAAAATAGTTTATTTAAGTCATTTTATTTTATAAATCACAAAACATCATTGTAAAAATAGTGATAGCGTTTATTTAATATATTTTAGCTTTTAATTTTCTTTAATTTGCATTTAAGTCGCTGTAATTTATTAACTTTTCTTTAGGTATAGTTATCAATCCAAACCCTTCTTGATCACTATCCTTAGTGATCATTCTATCATCGATCAAGTGTTTACACACCATTGAGTCTCCGTGGGACTTAACGACCCGGAATTCATTATATTCTCCAGGACTTCATTGTATTTGTGTTTTAAGCGGTTTAAGTCTATTACGGTTAGCCATTCACAAGTGGCCGCCTTGTGTGATTAGACTTGACTAGTTCAACGATGATCAAATTTTGGGCGTGCACGGGAGGCTTTAGCGTGTGTTAAACCTTTTTCATATCCATTCTTGCACATATACCATCTTTTGTAAAAAAAATTTGTGAAGTTATCAAAATCCAAAAGTTCATTAACACTTTTCACAAGTGTTATCAACACCAAAAATATTTTCATTCTTTGTTTTATAGCTTGTTTTCAAATATCCAAAATATCCATCCTTTATCCTCTAACTGTTTAATTCTCCATTCCTTATCCTCTATAACCGTTTAATTCTTCATCTCTTATCCTCTTATCCGTTTAATTCTTCATGTCATGGTTTCGACATGTTCCCGGAGTGGAGGTCCATTTAACGGTGGAAATTGTCGGCGATGTACCAATGTGAGTTTCGGAGACAAATTTGTCGGTAATCCGATCCCATTTCAAATGAAACACACGATTTTTCCTACCTACCTCCACAACCCCAATACGAATCCTACTCATGCGAGTTTTGTGGAATGATTCTCATTACGGTTTTGATTGTCCACCACGGGTTCCGCTTGTCTATGAGCCGGAACCATGTTACAATCGAACTTTGGTGAAAGTTATTTTCCCAATTATCTCTGTTGTGAGAATTGGGGTCCTCATGCGACTTTTGAATGTCAACCGATGAATCAAAATTTTCACAATTCCAATTCTCCGGTTTTGACAATTTCCAACCCCACAATTCCATCGGTCATCGGACTTCGAGCCTTCACACATTTAAATGATTACGAGGAGTAATCTCCCACAAAGTTCGAAGAAATACGCATTCGAAAGAAACTACAAATGAAAAGAATGGTGTGTAAGCTTGACAGATGAACATAAGAATCCGATATGATGACGATGATGATGAGGATAGTATTCAAATGAGGGAATATTATGAGGACGACGAGGAGAGTGTTATTCCTTTGAAAGATATCATTTCTCAACTCCTCGGTCTATTGCTATCACACCTATCTTACCTTTTATTGCTTCCAAAGACTCTCTCATAATGGGGGCGAGCCTTCTAGCACTATTCCGAAATGGAATCGTCTAGTGTTGAGAGCCTTGTTCCAACCCCAAGTGAGTCCGAGGTTATCTCCGTAATATGTGTGATGAGCCTCTTAATGATGATTCTTCTCCTCTCTTGACATTCCATATGATCATGTCGAGATGTTCTCCGATTCGATAACGATTGTACTTCGTTTGACGATTCTTTATCCTATGGAGACATCGATTATGTCGAGCTACCTTCCGAGCTAGTTAGCTTAGAGGAAGTGAGAGATTCGATGATCCGGAAATTGAGGATGAGATACTTCGTGAAAAATTGTTCAAAATAAATCTCCTCGTTTCTAAGATTGAATCATTACGTGCTAAGTCGACTTCATCTCCTATCCCGTTGTGGATAGTGACTCTACATTGGACAAGCCCGAAACATCTCACGAACTTGAGGCTTTTCCAATGATTCTCTTCATGAAGAGTTCTCGATGAACTCTCTCATGACATATCTCCTCCGGAATATGATCATTTCTATTTTGATCTTGAGGATGATATTGGCTCGGAGGAAGGTGTACTCTATCATAAGAGTTTGCTTATTGATGATACTACCCTCACCCTTCCTCCCGATATGTCTACATTTGAGGATGACGAATGGATCCTAATTGTTATAAACATCTTTCTTCCATTCCTCACTTATGATGTGACTTCCTCTCTTCTTCACTCCTTCGGGAGTGAGGACACTATCTTTGACCCCGGCATTTTCATTTATCATTTGTGAGCCGGGTCTTTCTCTGTATATCTCGTCGGTGTGGAACTTTCACGTGCTTCAAATGTTTGTCCAAACATCTTGAATGAAAGTCCGATGGAGATTGTTTCTTCCACTTTGCTTCCCCATGAACCAATGAATGCGGGGTCGAGTCAAGCTAGCGACTCGGAAATCAAAAACAGTAGCACACACCATATGGGTTTTCACCCATATTTCGACTTCTTACCCTTTCTACCACCTAAGTGTGGGGTGATGCCCATGCCCATTTCACATGTTATATATATATATATATATATTGTATATATATATATATATATATATATATATATATATATATATATATATATATATATATATATATATATATATATATTTCTAAAAAAAAAAAAATAAATAATGGCGTAATATTTCCTTTTACGTTCTTTGTTTCGCATAACCGCGGTACTTTGAATATTGAGGGCAATATTCATTTCTAAGTGGGGAAATTCTCACGAATTTTATCATATATTATCCACCCAATTCCCGTTTTGGCCAATTTTTTTTTTTTTTTTTGAGTAAGTGTTTTGCACTTACTCGGCTTGGTTATCGATCCGCCATGTTTGATAAACTAAAGGATTGGCTAATCCAGAGCAAACGGCTCTTGGTAAAGATTTCTCAAATCCGTTTATATGGCTTGCAATTTGCCCAAAATTGTATGGTTCTCAACTCACCATATCCTAAAAAGTGAAGAGTTGGCTAGCCCGCAAGATTATGGCTTGTGGTAAAGGCGTGGAAAAACCATAATTGGTATTCACTCACCAAAGATAATTTTGATAATTTATCTAAGAGTTGGCTAGTCCGAGCAAACGGCTTACGGTAAAGACAAATCAAATCCGTTCTGACTTATGATTTGCTCAAAATCATTTGGTTATCATTGTACCAAGGTTCTTACTTGAATCAAAACAATTGGCTACTCCGAGTGATGGCTTTTGGTAAAGAGTTTTAAAATCCATTAAAGATCTAAATCATTGCTAGGGACTAGCAATATCTCGATGTGGGGATTGATGAGTGTCTAAATACTCATCATTTTATCTTGTCTAGACTACAAAACATCCGAAAACACTCGAAACACATCAAAATGATCAAAATATCACAAATCGGTGTTTTATGTGTTTTAAATGCAAAAATATCAAAATCGGATGAAAAATGTATCAAGTTTGCAAAATTGGCGCTTTAGTCCCCAAGTTTTAAAAGTTGTCAAATCTAGTCCACAGAATTCAAAATGTGAAGTTTTATCATTCAAGGTCCCTAAAATATTCTAAGTTGTCAAAAATGATCCTTGAATGATTCTTTGGTCAAATGGCGGAAAAGGTCCTTAAAGTTTGAAAATTTGCAAATATAGTCCTTGGACATTTTAAATGGAATTTTATGCAAAAGTGGTCCATGTACTATTCATTTATGGCAAGTTTGGTCCTTGTGAGAAGTTTGGAAAGTGTCAAGTTCAGTCCTTGAAGTTTGGATAAATTGCAAATTTGGTCCTTGTGCTATACCAAACCAACAGGACCATATGTTATTAATCCCAAATCCAACACAAATCCAATCCATATACCACCTTGGCCCAATCCTTCCCAAACCCAACATCCAATCCCGTTTAATATTAAATCCGTCAAAAGGGTCAAACCCCGAATACCGTGCACTATTCACCCTCTCTCTCACAAACACCCAAACCAAAACCGGGCGGTTTTCCATATTTTCAACATCCCACTTGCCTCACCTCACCCTCTCCATACCTTGTTCCCCTCCACTTCCACTAACACCCAAAACCCATTAATGTTTTAAACTGCTAAAGAGAAAATGGCGCCAAAATCCACTTGGGCGGTTCGATAATTTTGGCCAATCCAATGGTGAAGATGAAGTGGGAAAGAATCGAGAGATATCAAGAGAGTCTAAAAGTCTATAAAGGAGTGAGAAGAAACATTGTATCAAACCAAGTAGTGTAATTTAGTTTTAGTTTAAGTCGTTTTTAAGTTTTAAGTTTTCCAATTGTATTTCAAATATTTCAAGTACTTTGTAATCATATTTGGTATATTTTAAACCTATTCTCGGTTTAAATTTCGGTGTTAAGTCTCATTTCAAGATTATGTAATTTTCAAGTTCAAATTCTCAAAAGTATTTGAAGGTTATTATCGATTGATGTTATTGCTTCTTAAGCTTTTATAAGCTCTTGACACGACTTATAAGCTATTATAAACTTTAAGAAACCAATTTTATTTAACAATTTCAAAATTCAAGAAAATACTAAAAATAGTGGAAATTCAAAATCAATGAATTTGGTGAAGAAGATGAAGCATGGTGATATTTGGATTGATTTTGGTTTAGAGCTTAGTGGTAAGCATATAGGAATGATCCTCGGTTCTCGGTTCTATGTTTTATGCTTGAAATCAATCGTAAGCAATTTTCTTAAAATTTGCATTTCCTAGTTTTAATAATTGAACCTTATTAATTCTAGTTTAGTCTTGTATAAATTTAGTTAATATCGGTATTTTAATAGATTATTTGGCTTAAAACTTGTTTTAAAGTTTAAAACTCAAAACAGTTTAGTATAAGGATGTTTGGATTAGCTTAGTTAATGGTGTTAGAAGCTAGCTGTGATATTGCTTGTTGTTGTTTTGTGTTAGTTTAGTTCTATATAGCACAGTCAAACAATAAAATCAAGTGCTTATTCAATAAAAAGTCAAAATCAAGTTTAATATCATATTGGTAGTTAACTCTTAAGAGTTTAAATTGCAATTCTCATCAAAGTAGTTAACAACTTGTTAAAATAGCTTAAATCAGTCTTAATATAGTCTAATATAACATATTCAGTCAATTAGAGGTAATCAAAATTCACATAAGTCAACCCTTTCATTTTTGTCAAAAAGTCAAATTTTCATTTGGGTCGTTTTTGAATAAAATAGATCATTTTACTGTGTGTTTATTAGTGAGATTCAGCTTATAAGCTTTTGGATTATTAAAGTTTAGTTGCTTAACAAAATTAGAAAAATATTAGTTTACTTATTATCAGCTTATATAGTGCTTATTTTATAGCTTGTTGTGAGTACCTTGTCTGAAAAGCTCCCACATACCTGATTTGGTACCTTGTTTCACAAGCTCTTAGAGAGCTTATTTGTGATCATTAGCTTATGTAATTTAGCTTTTGAGAAGCTCACCTAGCTATCTCAAAGTTACAATATTAGCTTTTCAATTTTAGCTTATTAGAATAACACGCAATAGCTTTTTAGTTTTGTCCATTTTGTTTAAAGTTAACCAGTTAGTCGGTGTTTTCCAATTTTCAAAAGCTTCATTAGGCGATTTGTGAAAGCCAATCTTTGTAATTCAGCTTTTTGGATAGTTTACTTGGTCAACTTGTTTGTTCAATTGCTTATTTTCATTTCTGAGCTTATTCAAGTGCTTAAATAATAGCTAGAAAGTGCCTAGTGATTTAAAAGGGTGCACTGTGTAACAGTGGTGACTTGTGCTTATTCAGTTGTAAAACTAGCTTATTTACAGTTCCTTAACTCATTTCCAGTATACTTGTGCTTATTTACAGCTTATTCAGTGCTTATTAGTAATCCTTGTGCTTATTTCTTATTATTGTCCACTGTTGGTAAAAATATGCTCAACCTGAGCTTATCAGTTGTTTTTGTAAAAAGTCGTAATTATAAAAGTGCTTATCTAAGTGTGTTTAACAAGTTTGTAAAAGAAAATCGAAAAAATAAAATGTTTTGCAAAAGGGAGAGGCGGGGTCGAACCGAGACCTCTCCTCAAGAGGATGATAGTGGTGTACACATGTGCCATTGCGCCTTGGGTCTTTCTCGTTTTTATTTGCAATGTTTAATATATAAGGTAGTTTGTCAAGATATAGCTTATTAGCTTATTGAATTTTTAGTAGCTTATTTGTAGAAGTTTTACATCATTTTACTTTTCTAGCTTGGTAATAGTATAAAGTAATTTATAAAAAGTTTGATTTTTCCAAATAGTTTTAGTATTTTTAAACATTTAATTAGTGTAAAATCTTATTTAATTCATAATAAAAATATAAAAGTCTAAAAATATAAATCTTTTTCTAAAATTTTCTTTTGTCATATAGTACGTAATAAAATTGTTTTACACTTGTAGGACTTTTATTTCATAAATTTTACGTTTTGTCTTGCGCTCCAGCGTAATTTTTATACATAACGTACGTTTTCATTTTAAATCACATTTTAGATAATTTAAGTTACGTTTTAGTTAAAATAGTTTATTTAAGTCATTTTATTTTATAAATCACAAAAACATCATTGTAAAAATAGTGATAGCGTTTATTTAATATATTTTAGCTTTTAATTTTCTTTAATTTGCATTTAAGTCATTTTAATTTATTAACTTTTCTTTAGGTATAGTTATCAATCCAAAACCTTCTTGATCACTATCCTTAGTGATCATTCTATCATCGATCAAGTGTTTACACACCATTGAGTCTCCGTGGGACTTAACGACCCGGAATTCATTATATTCTCTAGGACTTCATTGTATTTGTGTTTTAAGCGGTTTTAAGTCTAT